>LPNX010928779.1:0-13840 GCA_001517045.1 Pseudotsuga menziesii
CAGATGAAGATAGAAATCCAATAGCATGGCAGAATCAAGCATCGGAGCATAAACAAGGTGTTCAAACTACAATTAATATTTGATTAAGTGAAAGGTAAGACAAAATCATGCTAGCCATATTGCTACACCCCTGTTATAACACCTGTACATGCCAGTATATAGCCCTGCGTAGAACAGCAGTACCCCTCTGTACTTATTCTGTATGAGCAGAGTTTCAGCCAATGGCAATCTGAAAAAATAGCTAGTATATAAGTGCCATTAAGTTAAGGGATAAGATATACATCTCTCCCCAATTCTGAAAGGGCATGAACAAAGGGTAGATCAGGAACACCTCAGTAGGTGGCACATTTCATTGGTTCTCCAGTGATATCATCTGCACTTACAACTTCTGTCAACTTGCATTTTATAACATCCTGCTGCAGTTTGGATCCCGCTGACTTCAACCCTTTCAAGGAGGTGATCTGATTGAAGAGGTTGATTACTGGCAATTTGGATAAAGGAGGCATCTTCTGCTGAGGAAGTAGCTTATATAAATCCTCTCGCAGGAGTGGCACTTCAAAATCTTCCTTCTTGTGAGTCACAACATTGTCTGCTGCAGAAATGTGAGCTCCCGGCTCCATGTGATTTGTTGAGAAGCTTCTCTGGTCAGGAAAGTTGGGATAAAGTGTGACATACCCTCGTAAATACATGACATCGATTAAGAATTTCTTCCAAGATGCTTGCCATCCATTGGTTCTGGAACGAGGTATCTGCACGGGATTCTTCTTTGCATCCTCTGTAAATCTCATGTTCATGTACTTATAAAACTCCCTCCACTTTCGTGGGAAGAATAGAGAACCCCAGCTGCATGGAAGCTTATGTAAATATGGTGTGTTTGGATGCAATGCCTTGAAGACTTCGGTTGCATTCCACTTGGGTCTCTCTTTAACTACTTCAATTACCCTTGGAGTGTATAGGGCAATGGCATTAAGCTCAGGTAAAGAAACTTGTGGATCATAGTGGTAAGCCAAGAGGGCATATTTGAGCCACATATAGTAGAACGGAGAAACCTCAATATCATCTTCAAGGAGTAAACCAAAATCGTCATCAGAAGTTGGATACCAACTTTCACTTACTGCCCTTATGAGACCCCCTTGAATAATCCTACGTCTCATAATTTTCTCTCCATGTGGCCAAATGAAACTATCCACTGTCTTGAGGGTCTCTGCATCCACAGCACTGTCCATATTGAATGTCAAAACAACATCGTCCCCAACATAATAGGCTTCAGTTAATGAATCCAAAAGCCTCTTCAGTAATGTAGGTCTATTCTGGGTGACTATATTCACCGATATTCTCATCCTATTCCATTCTGCACAACCTCGAAAAACACAAACAAATCAGTACTTAGTTCAACCAAAAATAACAAAATCATATTGAATTATCTAAACTTCTAGCAAAGTGTATCAACTACTTCAATATGAAAATATTTAGTAGCTCAGAGAACTTTATCATTTATACTTGAGGACAGTTTTATATCAGTTTGATTACTCCTCATAAACTTGCATTCACATTTAGAATAGTTTCTGGCCATCATCAGAAACTATGCTTTTGAACAACGTTGGAAAATTTCATGATAGAGTGTATGATAAGCTGATCTATGTTTGAAAGTTTTATTTTTCTCTGATCGATTTCCCAATTCTACTAGTTAGATTTTGACTATAGTCAGAATGCCCACACGCAATATATTCCTGTGCTTAAATGGAAACACACAATATATTCCTGTGCTTAATGGAAAACATATCTGATTAAAATCAGAGCTCAACATCTGAGAATCTAATTTTTCCAACCATTTCCAAGGCCTAAAATAACTTCACAACGAAAAGAAGAGTGCATTGCTATAAGCAATTGAACATACGAAGGTGCTAGAAAATTAGTAAAGCAATACTTCGTAGAAGGTGCCCTGCGTAGAACAGCAGTACATGGGATATGCTGAGGTCGAGCCATGCTTCTGCCATGGCGAGGGCGAGCGCAGAGGCATCGAGAAAAGGCAGAGCAAGGCGTGCAGAGAAGAGGCGGGATGGTTCGTTTGAATTGTGCAGCGAGGAGTTTGGTGCCAAATTAATTGGATGGATGGGACGGTGACGGACAGAGGGAGACGGCGGGCGCGCTAACGGCGATGGAAGGAGGGGACTAACGGGGGGACTCCCAACGGGCGGCCGGCAACGGAAAGTAGGAATCGCCGGTGGTCGGAGCGCCGGCGCGACGATTGCCGCCGGGCAAAATCGTCGCGTCGGTAGCCCACTCCTATGTTAATAGCATGGGGTAATGGCATGTCACCGTAATAAAGTTTATGCTAATGGCATGTCAGAGTTGTACTAGACGAATCATTGTAAAATAAGACTTCAGCGAATCAGATGAAAGATAAATATATTACATTATATTTATAAAAATATTAATTTATATTTATGTTTTACTTTGATAATTATGAATAAATTTTTGGTACAAGGTGTTGTTAATATAAAGCCAATAGTTATATGGATTACAATATAACCCTGCCTGCGGGAGAAATAATAAGATGAAAGTAGTAGTTGTTTTTAGCGAAAGAAAACACAAACAACATAAGTTTTATTTTGAAGGCAGTTTTCTTGAAAATGTAGCAGATTACAAGTACCAATTTCTTAAAGTTTTTTGGTTGGAGTCCAGATTACATTTAACATAAACATATGTTATTAAGTAAAATCAACATTAGCCATGAGGGATAGCTTATTTGGTTAGAGTCCAAATCCAAAAACCATTTGATATTAAGGTTGGAGGTTCAATTTTCATGAATCCAACTTTCTGGGTCATTCGGGGTTAGGCTCCCACAACTAGAGTCAATAGGGCAAAGCCCCTATAGGTGCCCCCGTAGAATTGTAATTGTGGATATAGCAAGCACCAAGACTCTGAACCACATGAACAAAAAAGTAAAATCGACACTAATATATAAACCATTTATAATTAAAAAGTATATCATTAAACTTATATGTTAATAATTTATTCAATTTAAACTTAGTTTTTGTATTGTAACATTATTTTATTATAAAAAATAAAAACTTAAATGATTACTATATGATCATAGCCTATAAAATATTAACTAGTAGGAGGTATTAAAAAATTTGAGGTGTAAACTTTATTTATTTACTTTTTCAATTTGAAATATATTAATAAATATTTAATTTTGAAATTATTTTTATACAATCATTTTTTATCCATAATAAATCTAAAATTAAAAAATATATTTATTCCAAACCATAATAAATTTAAAATTAAAATATATTTATTCCAAACCATAATAAATTTAAAATAAATTTAAAATTAAAATATATGTATTCCAAACCAAAATAAATTTAAAATTAAAATATATTTATTCCAATTTATAGTTGTTTTATTATATAAAGAGTACATTAATTTTTTCTTTTGACATTAAGATAATTAAAATAATAAGATTTTATTTTTTATTTTATTTTATCAACTTTATCTATATGATTTATGATTTTTCTGCACTCAATAATGTAAAACATCTCACTTCTTTAATGTCATTACACCAAGTTACACCTACATTATGAAAGACAAAAAAACAATCTTAGAATACTAAAAATTTTGATGTCACTAATATTAATTTATTTTGTAATTTCTTTGGTCATGCATTGAGACTTTAACATTATCTCATTAGCTTAGCCAATGTCATATCTTCTTGTTTTGGTTTGGTTCGTTCTCTGAAACTTTCTCCAAGAGTCGTCTAAACAGGGGACAATTTTGAGTTTTCGACCGATTTTCCACTGGAACCCGGAATTTAACGCACAAAATCTATAATTTATGTTGTTTGTTGTGCGATTTAAGCATAGAAATGAAATCACCTGACACGGAAACCTCCCAACACCCACACTTTGTAAGATATGGCAGTGTTTTTGCACGTTTTGAAAATTCCATGAAGATTCATGGTCGGAAACATGCAAAAACCAGCCAGAAAGAGGCAGAAATTCGTCGTTTGTTTAGACAAATCGCTTTCTCCATGCTCGTTGTCAAATATTCAACTTGTTTACTTCATCATTAATGCATAATTTCAAAAATACACAACTCATTCAAAAATCCATAGTCAAGATAAATCATATCACATTTAATTTCAAACTCAAGAAATTATAAAAATAAAGTGTCCATAACCCAAATGTTTCATATTTATCATAACCTTTGGAGTTTGATGTGGCATTTAGTCTTTTAGGGCATAAAACATATTACATAAGTTGTAAAATGAGCCTTGAAATCCTACAATCTAATAGTCCATTATTTACCCTAATAGTCCATTATTTACCCTCCACATCTTAGAGGCTTTGCACATCCTTGTGCAATAAAAAATAACCACCAAAAAAATGTTCTTTTACTTTATGGTCCACTATGTTACTCCATGAATGCTTGTTTAAAGTCAAATGACATACATTGTGTGATGGAACCCTTTCCATAGTATCTTGATGTAGTATATTCTTCTCTCCATATCTTCCTTTATTTATTTTCATCCAATTATGCTATTAGGATACGATGTAGTAGGAGAGGATGTTCGAACTTGAGCCCGATCTAATTTGAAGGAGCCTAAGGTATTGATGGTTCATCACACATCTAGATCTTTTGGAGACAATCAATCATTAAATGACATGCGACTAACAGAGTAGTCTACTAGAAGCCCAACTAGGCGAGTCAAAGGAATGACTAAACATATGCTTAAACAAATGACTAAATGGTCGGTAAGATCGTGGTCAACATGACTATAACAAGCAACTACACTTTGGGACGTTTTATATTTTGTGGAAACCGTCAGGACCAACGATCCCTATCTGTGAACCAGATCTTCCTCACTTCCAAGGAGTTCGTTAGATATGGAGACTATAAGAGAACAACCCTATGGGTTGTGCTACATATGATATTCAAGATGTATTTCATGCTCAATATGCATTGTGATGTCCTGATCATAATGTGTTGTGCGTAAGTGTTGTAGCGACATCTTTAGAGACCACCTCTCTTCTTGGAATATTGTTCCCTTCTATCTTTTCTTTTATGTTATATAGTTCAATTTTAAGAGGTTCCCCAACATGGTATCAGAGTTATTGGGTTTGACCTAACCTTATTGTCTACAGATCACACTAAGTTGGTGATCCAGGAGGATCCAAGAAGGAAATTTTTTTTAAGTCCTTTAATCTCAGAAAAACCAGCACTAGATCGAAGGGCTCGTCGAGACAATTCCAATGGCATTCGTTTCACCTCAAACGGACTCCGTATGAGAAAGTTATCGCGTTTTGTTCTATAAGGTCAACAGGCAAATTTGGCAAAAAGAGGTGCCACGTGGTACCACTGGCAGGGTGACATGTGGCATCCGTACTGTACAAACATGATGACATGGCATGGTGATGTGGCATGCTGACATGGAATGATAATGTGTCATGATGATGTGGCATGCTGACATGGCACGATGACATGGCATGATGAAGTGGCATGATGATGTGGCACGATGACATGGCATGGTGATGTGGCATGATGACATGGCATGGTGATGTGGCATGATGACATGGAATGCTGATGTGGCATGGTGACATGGCATGATGAAGTGGCATGATGACTAGCATGCATGCATTTATGCTTGAAATGAGTTTTAGGACATTCATGCATTTACTCATGAGAAATTGTAAAATGATTAATATTTGAAGTGAGTGGAAAAATTACTCACATATTACTCATTTATTTTATTCCTTGAGTTGTTATGAAGTTAATGCATGGTTGTAACCAAAAACAAACATGCCATATTTGTAAAGAAGTTGTAACAAGTTAGTTTATTATTTAATAAAAAGCCCAACCATATGAAAACCAACTTGGGGAAGTTGTAACCAAGGCCAAGATAGGCAAATTAGTTGCAACCAAAGGAATCCATGAGAGTCATGTGAAGAAGGGCAAGACAACCTATATAAACCCATTCAATTTCCATTTGCCACTCATGCTTTGGAGTGGAGACTTTGTAGCTAAAGGAGAGAAGAGAGATTGCGCAGCTCTGCAGGAGGAAGGTACGAGTGTTTATACTCGTTTTACACCGTCTTCAGGCTTCGGAGTTGCTAGAAGAAGTCTTGTTGTGTTTTGGGTAGCGGTTCTCTTCCTGACCATTGTCTCCAAGGTATCATTGTATCATTGCCATGTATTTTGCCTTATGCTGAGATTATAGATTGGCCCTCCTATTGAGAAGCAGGCCCGAAGACGTAGTCCATCCTGGACGAACTCCGTTATCAACTTGTTGTCTTTATGTGCGTATTGTCTATGCTATTTGGTTCTCTTCTTATGGATTTGTGAGCTTCATTCATGCTCTTTATGCAATTCATGTTAACATCATAGAGTAGCAAAGATCTTGTTTTTGGATCATGTGGTATCAGAGCAGGACTATTTGATGTTGGATTGTGAGTGTGGATGCTCACGAGGGCTAAACTGCAAGCTGGTGAGGGGACATTATAGCCTTACAATGCCGAGATCGGACGTGCACAACGAAGGAGGAAGATGGATGCTAATGATGCCCGCACTGAGATGGAGGCAAACTTTCACAAGGTCTTCTATATGATGGTCGACAAGGTAGACAAGTTGTTTGCAGACTATGAAGAACGCATGGAAAAAGAAAGAAAAGGCAGTGAATTAAAGAAGGAAGACAAAGAAGTGAAGGACGAAGGCAACGCTTCAGTTAACCACGGAGGAGGTGGCAAAGATCCTCCTGAGCCTCCCTCTTCACCTTTAGCTTCAAGCACAAGTTCAAGTGCTTCTTCCTCATCTCATTCTCAGCATTCCAAGGTTCCTCACAAAGAACCTCAAAAGAAGCCCTTATTGAAGCTCGATGTGAAGTTTGATTTTCCCATGTTCAATGGGGAAGCGAATGCAGAGAAGTTGAACAATTGGATAAGGCAAATTGAGGTCTATTGTCGAGTCTAGCAGATCAAAGAAGAAGATGTGAAGATTTATTTGGCTTCACTTCGGCTAACAGGAACCGCACTTATATGGTGGGAAAGCAAGCTTCAGCAAGGTAGCAAACAAATGGGTAATCTTCTCTCATCGTGGTCTGCTTTCATTTCTGCTTTACGTAAGCAATTTTATCCATTGGGTTATGTCCAAAAGGCTATGATGGATTGGCAAAGTTTTAGACAAGGAAAGGGTCAGAGTGTTCAGAATTTTATTGAAGAATTTAGAAAGAAAGCTCTAGAGTTGAATATTTCTTTAGATTCTCCTGACACTCTTTTGAAGTACATTGGTGCTCTTCATCATTATCTACGCCATACTTTGCTGTTGTTGAATCCTACTAGTGTGGATGAAGCAAGTGTTCAGGCTACTCATCTTGAGAGCAGGGGGAATCATTTGCAAGAAGACCATCAGAAGGAGCCTTTCAAGCACAACAACAACCACAAATTCAAGAAAAAAGACAAGAGCAAGAAGACAGCTACTGCCAAGAAGGAAGGAGGAAAGCTCCATTGCAACCATTGCAACACTGAATGGCATGATGAAGAAAGTTGTTGGAAGTTGCATCCTGAATAGAGGCCAAAGCATTATGGAAGCAAAAAGAAGAAAAAGACCATTGCAACAACGCAATGAGATTTGGGTTCCTACTCAGGAGACGAAACCACGATTACAGCCGTGGGAATGCAAGGTAACAAAACTCCTCATACTGGTTCAAGTTCTACTCATGTTTCTAAAGAAAATGATAAAAGAAGAAGTGAGTTGTTTCACACCAAAGTTGTGTCTAAGCATACAAATATTGAAACATTATTTGATCCTGGTTCTCAAGTAAATTTGATCTCAGAATCCGTTGTTAGGAAATTGGGCATACAGACTAAACCTCACCCCAAGCCTTATCCTCTTTGATGGGTATGTGATAATGCTAAGCTACAGGTGACTAAGCAATGCAGGTTAAGGTTTTCTATTGCTTCAAAGTTAATCGATGAGGTGGACTTAGATGTTGTTCCTCTTGACATCCGCGGTATCATATTGGGAAGCCCATACTTGTATGATCGAAAAGCAGTGTTCTTCCGTCATGAGAACAAGTACCATCTCACCAAAAATGGGGTGGAGTACATTATGAGAGCTCATAGTATGAAGGCTTACACCTCTCTTGTTAGTGCAGGACAGATGAAGAGAATCATCAACACTAATAAGAGATACATGCTCATGGTTGTGAGAGCAAAAGATGCTGAAGCATCCGATGCTTTCAAAGGTTGTGATCCTTCTCATAAAAAGGCTATGATTGATATTGTGGCTAACTATGATGAAATATTTCAGGAACCTACAGCTTTTCCTCCCAAAAGGGAGATTCAGCATGAGATTCATCTCCAGCAGGATTCCCCTCTTCCTAATGTGGGCATGTATAGGTTGTCCGCAGTTACCAAGTACAAAAAGGGTACTAGTAACAAAGTGGCAGATATGCTTCCTAGACCTCCTATTGTTGCATCTATTGTCTTGAAAAATGCTTCTTTATCCCATGAAAGTTATATTGAGCAGTATGCTACTGATGATGATTTCAAGGAGATTTATGAGAAGCTAACCAATGGCACACAGGTGGAAGACTACTATTTGCAGGGAAATTTGCTCTATCATTTGGGCAAGTTATGTGTTCCTATCAGTGAAAGAGTCCATGTAATACGAGAAGCTCATACTTCTCTTATATCAGGGCATTTTGGGGTAGGTAAGACTTTGACTCATTTGCAAAGACTTGTGTATTGGCCTTGCATGAAAGACATTGTAACAAAATATGTAAAGGGGTGTGTGATGTGCTCCACTTGTAAGCCCACTAATAGAAAATTGGGGCTGTACTCACCACTTCATGTTCCTTCCCATCCTTGGGAAAGAATTTCCATGGATTTTGTGGGGGTTTTTCCTATGTCTAGGAGGGGTCATGACTACTTGTATGTGGTCGTGGATAGGTTTAGCAAGATGTGTATTCTTATGCCATGTAAAAAGCAGGTCACTGTAGAGCAGGATGCTTATCTTTTCTTTCAGCATGTATGGGTTCACTTTGGACTTCCTATGTCCATTATCTTAGATTGGGACTCCCAATTCCTTGGAGAGTTTTGGACAAAATTATGGTGTATGATGGACACCAAGCTGAAGAGGAGCACCGCTTTCCACAAACCGATGGACAGACAGAGATAGTCAACAGGACAGTTGTCAATTTGCTTCGAGGCTATTGCAACAAGCATCCTAAGTTATGGGATGAACAGATCCAGTATGTGCAGCATGCCTACAACAGGGCTATGCATTCTTCCACTCAGAGCTCGCCATTTGAAACATGATTTGGGTACTTGCCAAAGACTCCATTGGACTTGACTTATGGGAGAGAGGCTGAGTCAAGCGCTTCCAAGGATGAATACAAAGCCCGCAGGTTCATTCAGAGAGTTCAATAGGTACATCAAGCAGTGCAAGAGTAGTAGGAGAAGAGTCAAGCCCAGTACAAGGCTCACCATGACAAGCATAGAATTGATCATCAGTTTCAGGTGGGAGATCAAGTATGGCTTCACATCAGCAAGGAGAGGATGAAAGGAGAAGGAAATAAGTTCAAGCCTATTAGATATGGTCCCTTCATCATCTTGGAGAAGATTGGGACGAATGCTTTTTGCTTAGAGCTACCACCATACATACAGATCTACTCAGTGGTGAATGTGGAGAACTTGAAACTCTAAGAGCCTCCCATGATCATGGATGAAAGGTAGAATGTCTCATTGCCATCAGTTGATGAATTTGCTCCTGAGTACATGGATGAGCTAAAGGAAGATGTCATCTTGGACAGAAGGACAAGGACTTCTCGCAGAGGTGATGTTGATTATCTTTGAGTGGGAATCAAAGGAACTCATCCAAGAAAAGCCAAGTGGATCAAGAAGGGGAAAGTGAGGGAGCAATTCCCTCACCTACCAGTTGATTAGTAAAGGATTTTGGAGGCCAAAAGCTTCTCAGTGGGGAGGAATGATCCAGGAGGATCCAAGAAGGAATTTTTTTTGAAGTCCTCCAATCTCAGTAAAACTAGCACCAGATCGAAGGGCTCGTCGAGAAAATTCCAACGACATTCGTTTCACCTCAAATGGACTCCGTATGAGAAAGTTATCGCGTTCTGTTCTATAAGGTCAACAGGCAAATTTGGCAAAAAGAGGTGCCACATGGCACCATTGAGAGGGTGACACATGGAATCTTTACTGTACAAACATGATGACATGGCATGGTGATGTGGCATGCTGACATGGAATGATAATGTGTCATGATGATGTGGCATGATGACATGGCATGATGACATGGCATGATGATGTGGCATGATGACATGGCATGGTGATGTGGCATGATGACATGGCATGCTGATGTGGCATGTTGATGTGGCATGGTGACATGGCATGATGACTAGCATGCATGAATTTGTGCTTGAAATGAGTTTTAGGACATTCATGCATTTACTCATGAGAAATTGTAAAATGATTAATATTTGAAGTGAATGGAAAAATTACTCACATATTACTCATTTTTTTTATTCCTTGAGTTGTTATGAAGTTAATGCATGGTTGTACCAAAAAAAAACATGCCATATTTGTAAAGAAGTTGTAACAAGTTAGTTTATTATTTAATAAAAAGCCCAACCATATGAAAACCAACTTGGGGAAGTTGTAACCAAGGCCAAGATAGGAAAATTAGTTGCAACCAAAGGAATCCATGAGAGTCATGTGAAGAAGGGAAAGACAACCTATATAAACCCATTCAATTTCCATTTCCCACTCATGATTTGGAGTGGAGACTTTGTAGCTAAAGGAGAGAAGGGATATTGCGTAGCTCTGCAGGAGGAAGGTACGAGTGTTTATACTCATTTTACACCGTCTTCAGGCTTCGGAGTCGCTGGAAGCTTTGTTGTGTTTTGGGCAGTGGTTCTCTTCTTGACCATTGTCGCCAAGGTATCATTGTATCATTGCCATGTATTTTTCCTTATGCTGAGATTATAGATCGACCCTCCTATTGAGAAGCAGGCCTGAAGACGTAGTCCATCCTAGACGAACTCCGTTATCAACTTGTTGTATTTATGTGCGTATTGTCTATGCTGTTTGGTTCTCTTCTTATGGATTTTTGAGCTTCATTCATTCTCTTTATGCAATCCATGTTAACGTCATAAAGTAGCAAAGATCTTGTTTTCAGATCAGTTGGATTTAGGGTTGATCGACTTTGGGCTGAAGATTTGTTGACTAATACCTCTTCTCAAACTTTGATGAGATCTGTTAAATCATAAGGATGACTTCTTGAATAGAATATGTTGTTCTCCATGGGCATAGTTATGCAATCTAGGAAACATACATGCAGACATTGTTGAAAATAAAAGGATTGTGGCAGTACATGAAGCTTGGTATTGTTGATCTGAAAAATCTCGATGCTAATTTTATCATCAACATTAAAAAGGAAGAAGTTATGGGTGTCATCATGACCTACATCTCGAGGGTTTCTCTTTCATACAAGCAGGATCGATTGTCCTATTGTTGTTTAGAGTAAGACGAAGACTCTATTCAACAAGATAAATGAAGGTGAAGTTATGCAGATAGAGAAAGAGTTGATATCTCTGAAACCTCTTTCCTTTGATCGAATCAAGGACTATTTAGCTCACATCAAGAAGTTGCATATGAAATTGGGCGAATGTGGAAAGGATTTTATAAAGAAGGATGAACAACTCATTGAGCTGGTTTTGATGAATTTGAAAACACCATATGATGTCTTATGTTCCTCATACCACGCCAATTAGATCTCACACAAGTAAGATGGTAAGGATTTTGCCTTTGATACTTTATGTGATTTGTTGATTAAGGGCCAAAACAAGTTGCATGAATAAGGGAAGCTTGGTAGCAAGCACCAAGCTCACTTACTGAAAATAAAGGTCAATCCAAACCTTAAGGAACATGATCAGAAGGATCATTGTATACAATGTATTGACCAACCTATAGAAGAGAAGACCGAAGAGTCATCATCCACAAAGAAGGACTGTAAGAAGAAGACTTGTCGGTATTGTGCAAAGGCGGGACATGTCTAGAATGTAGAAATAATAGCTCCAATGCTATGAGAAAATATACTAAGAAGAAGCATAGGAAATAGATCTTGCTACTAAGATAATTCTCACAAGCAAACATAGGAAAAATAGAGAGAAGAAAAGAGACTGAATAACATGAATGAAGA
Organism: Pseudotsuga menziesii; assembly: GCA_001517045.1. Lineage (NCBI taxonomy): Eukaryota > Viridiplantae > Streptophyta > Pinopsida > Pinales > Pinaceae > Pseudotsuga > Pseudotsuga menziesii. Next base: position 12,214 of record LPNX010928779.1, read on the forward strand.
GATGAATATTGGATTGTATCCTTCCATTGAATAATTATGAATAATAGTGTACATAAATAGTACATCCCTCATGGGAAAAATCAAGTTGTATGGAGACAACTCATAAAGCTCAGAAAGGTAGACTTTCCAAATATGATAAACCCCCATATGTGGCTAAAGCAATTTCCAAATCAATCAAGGACCTCACAAATTAGAAAAAGCACGAGTGAGTTGTTAAGAGTGATGGAAAAACATGCTAATACTAGAAAATGGAGAGAAAATCATGGAGGATGGGTTGGCAACAAAAGATACCAGTTTCCTAGTTAACTAGATTTACCTTATCCACAGAAAAGTTGGATAAAAGCTTAATAAGGCAGAATCTACAGGAAAGCGCAGTTACTACCTATGAGAGTCAATAAAGTGGTCGAGAACAACCCAGAATCAGAAATAAAGCATTCCTGGGGTATAGATGGCATGTGTTGACTTTAAGGTGCAAGCATATGCCAACTAATTAGCTAGTGGGTATGAATTTAATCAAATAATGATTAAATATTTTATCCTAAGTTATGAGTGGGTTTAATAATATCCCAATAGAGAATAAATTTTAGAAGAATATGAAGGATTTATAAGGAAATTCCAAGCACCTTGAGGATAGTGCATAGACTAGATACCTTCTCTGTCAGCACTTCCCAAGCATTACATGCTCATACCTACCAGATAGAATGGATAATCGACTCTGGATGTCCTCATCATATGACAAAGGATACTTCTTTGTTCTCTTCCTTAAATGGAGCTCCTAAAGAGAAAATTTATGTTGTTGATGATTACGCTCTCATATTCGCTAGAAATGGTGATGTTAAATGTCAACAAGGTCAAATATCCAATGTCTAAAAGTACCTAGTTTGAGTGCAAATTTGATGTTGGTTTCTCAATTAAAAAATACTAAGAAGAACGTTGAGTTTTGTCCATGTCGCTTTATTGTAAAGGATATGAGGCTCCGGGGGGGGTAGTTGTTGCTTCAAGTTATTTGGAACCCAAAGATGAAATTTACAATTTATGTGATTCTTTCAGACTGATTACAACAACTACAATGCCTGGATTGACTACACACATTGATCAAACCAACGACATGATTCAAATTTGACATGAAAAACTTGGACATTTGAACTTTCGAAGTTTGAATATGATGGCAACTAACAACATGGTTAATGTCCTCCAAAATATCATTCAACCTGATGGAGTTTGTATAGAATGTATTCTTGGAAATCATCATCATGCTCCCTTTGATTCGGGGAAATCATGGCATGCACAGAACCTGTTAAATTTGAGCATATAGATCTGTAGACAAACACACAACTCACAAAGAAGATCTCACAATTTACTCAGCCATTGAAGAATGAAACAGTGCAAAAGGCTTGCAGCTGTGAATGCTTTCATTAATCAAAAAAGTAATCCAGATAATAATTACAATGATGTAAAATGACTTTAATAGCCAAAAGCAATTCGAATCCACATGAGAAAGTTCGAATTGATGACTCTACTTGACTGCAGGTAACCAAGACATGTTTAAATCACTATTGGAGGACCCAGTAGTTAACTGTCCTTGTCTAAATCATAACCGGAGTTCTAAAACACAACCAAGTGTTAC
>LPNX010928779.1:13986-36968 GCA_001517045.1 Pseudotsuga menziesii
TGGGAAAAAGAAACCCCCTTCTAATTAAGCAGGTAGAATCAGGATCAATCTGGTTCTTCTGTGCACAGGTATCCTGGGGCCTGGCATGTGAACCTCTCCATCATTATGTCTGGAGGAATCTTCCTCTTTGGAAGAAGAATGATATGCTCAACTAAATCAGAAATATAGACAGCTGCCGGATGAAGACTGGACCCATGTAGAGCAACTGAAGTCAACTGAAAAGTGAGGAAAGGTTCTTGAGAATTAAGAGAATGTGAAGAACACTCAAGAAACTGATATCTTGCAGCCATGAACAGAAAACCATGAGTGGTAAGAACATCCCCAAGTGTTAGGAGCAGGTGTCCAGGCGGATGCAGAAAATCTTCCTCTTTACTAGTTCTGTGAGAAGATGAGCATGTGATCAATGGTAGAGAAGCACTGGGACTGTTGAGAGCGAATGCTAGAGCTCCATAGTCTGATATAGCTTCTAAAATAGATAATGAATAACATAATAAAATATCATCAACCTCATATGAGGAAACTAACACCAAATCCCCATCAGCAGTTTTGAAGAGAAAGTGCGGTACTTGATTTTTCACACCGGAATTGGTGAGAGCAGCTACAAGCATGACTGAATGCTTTTGAATTTTAAAATATGAACCAAATAATATCATATCAGAAAGTAAATCAGATCTAAACAGGTTCAAAACAGATCCAAATCTATGAAATGGAATCAAATCCCCAGCAACAATTTTGTAGGAGACTTGCGGTACTTGTTTCTTCACACCGTTGATGAGAACAACTACAAGCGGTACTGAAAGATTATGAATTTGATATATTAAACCAAGAAATATCAGATCAAATCTAAATAAGATCATATCAGATCCAATAATGTTAATATCAGATTCAAATAAATGGTTAACCGAGACGGTGGATGCACGGCTTTCTTCTTCTTCAAAATTCTAAATTTTGGTGCATGCAATCCTGCCGGAATTTGCTGGAAAAACTAGATCATGGGGAGCGAATGGATCACTCTGGTAATCTGATATTTCTTCCAAAATATCCAAGGTATCACATATTTGCACACCAGAAGCAACATTAGAGGAATAAAAATCAAATTTCTCTTCACTTTCAGAAGCAATTACTAGTAAATTTTGCACAGAATTTAAAGGAAAATCACCGGTGAATGTTTGCATGGAAGTGCAGCAGAATTTTTCTTCAATATCAGAGATTTGAATGTCTTCTTCTGTTTCAGAAATATGAGAAGATGAGATATCAGAGATCTCATGAACTTCCGGAGCATCAGGAGAAGGAGTCACTGCATGGAGACTGACTTCAATTCGAATTGACTGTGTAGAAGCTTCTACTTCATCTTCATCTTGAACAACTTCATCAGAGAGAGTAGAGGCTGAGAATTTTGAATCAAGGATGCTTATGGTGCTGGGTGTGCTCCATGTGCTTCCAAAGGTTCTGTCCAATCTTGTCCAGAGTTCCTATGGATCTTTAATAGATCTACTGTGGTAGCGCATGCTAGGAGAAAGAGCCAGTTCCATTATTTCAAAAGCTTTATCCTTAGCGTTTAGCCAGTCATTATCACTCTCAAAATTATTTCTACCAAGTCCAATAGACACCGAAAATATTTTTTGTCTTCTTAGACATATAATCATCTTCAACTTCCATTCAGAATAGTCTGAGGCATCTGAGGATTGGGTGAGAAGAGGAACTAATGAATTCATTTCGAAGTTGTACCTGCAAAACAAAAAAATGATCCAGTAGGAGATCCGAGGAGGAGAAGTGCCTTGTCCGTCGAGGCTCTGATACCATGTTAAATTTGAGCAAATAGATCTGTAGACAAACACACAACTCACATAGAAGATCTCACAATTTACTCAGCCATTGAAGAATGAAACAGTGCAAAAGGCTTGCAGCTGTGAATGCTTTCATTAATCAAAAAAGTAATCGAGATAATAATTACAATGATGTAAAATGACTGTAATAGCCAAAGGCAATTCGAATCCACATGAGGAAGTTCGAATTGATGACTCTACTTGACTGTAGGTAACCAAGACATGTTTAAATCACTATTGGAGGACCCAGTAGTTAACTGTCCTTGTCTAAATCATAACCGGAGTTATAAAACACAACCAAGTGTTACATTTAGTATTAAATAATGGTTAGTTGACTATGGTAGGTGAGAAAAACGACCCACATGTGTGCAATTAATTAAACCATTATTTAACTGAATGTAGAGAGCTAGAACTGAATGTAACTGACTCCTAACTTTTTGACTAGTCATTAACTGAAGTGAACTGACCTTGGTTGGTCTCGGCACTCCCAGTTGCTTCCAAAATTGTAGGGATTGATCTAGGAGACTCCTAAACTTATGCAATCAAGTGCAATAAGTGGCAGTGAGCCTCAATTAGTGTTCCCCACACTTTGGTAACTGAAACATGTGCCCCAATTAGGTCAAGTTTAACCAATGGTGCTAATGACTATAAATAGACTGGATGGACTCCCGATTTAGACATGACTCCCGATTTAGACAGATGACCAAATTTGGACAAGGGAGGATTAATAATCCTAACAGAATCGTCTGGAACTTGTTCACAATTACTTTTTTTGCATGAACACACCTTCATTAGCAGGTGCCAAGTATTATTTGACCTTTACTGATGATTTCTCTAGATTTGCATGGGTATATTTCTTGAAGAATAAGATCCAAGGAATTTAGAGCACTAGCCGAGAAGTAGTGTGGTAGACCCAACAAATGTTTGAGATAAGATAAGGGTGGTGAATATGTGAGTCGATAGTTTGAAGAATATCTCTTGAAACATGGTATTTCTTGGCAGAGATCTATCCCTCATACTTGTCAACATAATGGAGTCGCATGGAGGAAGAATCATACTTTGGTAGAAATGTCTAGGTTCCTACCACAAACCGAAGATATCATGATGAAGTTTTGGGAAGAAGATGTTTATTGTTCAAACCATCTCTTGAAACCTTGTACCGACTAGAGAAGTTGCTAACATGACTCAAGTTGAAAAATGGAATGGTAGGAAACCCTCTGTTGAACACATCAGAACCTTTGGTTTTGTTTCTTGGGAGGATATCAGTGATAACAACAAAAATAAATTGGATGCAAAGATTCACGCTTGCATCTGATTATGGTATACTATGATGAGTCCAAAACTTATAAACTATTTGATCCTATCAAACAACAAATCATTATAAGAAGAAGTATGATATTTAATGAGATGAATTCATGCTATAATTTGTTGAATTCCTCCTATGGTCTATTGAACAATGATCCGTTCGACATTATTCAAGAGCCCGGATCGACTGTACCTATCTATGGAGTTCCATCCAAACCAATGAATTCTAATTCTGAGCCAATTGGTAGTTGGTCTACTTTGAGTGCTGAAGTCAGCAACCAAACTTCTCCAAATCATTTGACTGATGAAAAACAACTTGAATCACCACTGAATTGTTTACCTTGGTGGGTTGTTAAAATAATTAAAGCTAATAGATCAGATGTTAGAGATGCTAGCATTGGTCGGCAGACTTGCAGTAAAAAAGAATGTGGCAGTGTTACCTTTATGGCATGTGCTCTTGACACTTGTGATCCTCACACATATGTTGATGCTTAGGGTGTGCCAGAATGGGAAAATGATATTAGTGTTGAAATTGATTCTTTAAAGAAGAACAAGATGTGGGAACTTGTTCCTCGATCATAAGTAAAGAATTTCATGAAGTGTCGATGGTCCTATAAGACCAATTTTACCCCCAACAATGATATTCAATGCCACAAGGCTCATTTGGCCGCTAAGGGATTCTCTCAGTAAGAGGGAATCAACTACAATGAAACCTTTTCCCTTGTTGCAAATATGAACTATATTTGACTGATCCTTACTCATTTTGGTTGGGAACTTCATCAAATGGACATTAAAAGTGTCTTTCTTCATGGCGACTTAACTAAAAAAATCTATATGGAAAAACGTCCTATCTTTGTGACAAATTTTGGTCTTGTCTGTTGATTAAAGAAGTCGTTGTACGACTTGAAATAGGAACCTCGTGCTTGGTATGGGATTATTTATCACTTCTTTTCCAATCTTGGCTTCAATGAGTATTTATGTATTCCATGTTCATGGTGATACTTTGATTGTGACATTGTATGTTGATGATTTAGTCATAATTAGAAATAATGTCAATTTTATTTTGGGTTTGAAGAAACAACTTGTAGATACCTTTGAAATGACTGACCTTGGTCTTTTGCATTTCTTCCTTGGCATTCAAATCTTGCAAATTGATGATGGTATCTTCCTTTCTCAACCTAAATATTCCTTGGATATTTTGAAATGATTCAAAATGGGTGATTGTAAGTTGTGTGCTAAACCTTATTAGTAGGGAGTGAAGTTGTCTAAAGAGTGTGACTCTATGCGATTTAATGCTACTCGTTATTGATATTCGGTTGGTAGCCTGATTTACTTAACTCACAATTGACTAGACCTTTCCTTTGTTGTCAATGTGGTATCCCAATGCATGCAAGATCCTCAAAAAATCCACTAGAAAGTTGCAAAGAGAATTTTTCGCTATACTAAGGGTACTTATCAGTATGGTATTAAGTATGGTCATAGTACAAAACCACTATCAGGGCTCACTGATTCCAATTGGGGTGGTGACATTGATGACCAAAATTCCACTTTTGAATATGTGTTCTTAGTGTGTTCTAAACCCTTGGTCTGGTCATGTAAGAAACAGAAGCCAACCTCTTTTTCAACTAAAAAATTCAAGTATCATGGCATTTTCAATGTAGGTACAAAGGAATTTTGAATTTTCCAGCTTCTTGATGAGCTTGGGTTTCTTGTTTAGACCTCCATTGTTATTTACTGTAATAATTAAAGTACTATTCAAGTTGTTGATAATCCTGTCGCTCATAGCAAAATGAAGGATGTTAAACTTCATGTTCATGATTTGAGACAGTTAGTACAAGAAAAATGTTGTCTCACTTATTTATTACTTGACAGATGATCAAGTTGTTGATATATCTATGAATCCTTTACCAAAATATAAGTTTGTGAAACTTTGGCCTATGATTGGGCTTTAGGAAGCTGCAGTTATGGGGGCATGTTTAGAGCAAGTAATTTCACCTACTAAATATACAGAGCGTTGTGCTAATGACAAGGTGTTGGAATATAAGGTATTGATTGTTCATTACACCTATAGATCTTCTAGAGACAATTAGTCATTAGACAACAGGAAACTAGCGAAGTAGATGACTAGAGGCCTGACTAGGAGGGTCGGACGATTGACTGAACAAATGAATGCATAAACGATTTAATGGTCGGAAAGATCGTGGTCGACGTTTCTACAACAACCAACTACACTTTGGGATGTTCTAGATTTAGTGGAAACCGTTAGGACCAATGACCCTATTTGTGGATCAAATATTCCTCACTTCCAGGGAGTTCATTAGATCTAGAGACTATAAAAGAACATTAGAATTGATATGTCTTTCATGCTCAATAAGCATTGTGATGTTTTGATCATAATGCACTATGCTTAAGTGTTGTAATGATGTCTTTAGACACCACCTCTCTTCTTGGAATATTGTTCCCTTCTATATTTTCATTTTTTTCTATAATTCAAGGTTAAGAGGTTCCTTATTATAGTTGAGCTTCATTTTTATTATTGTTTCATTACACATTTGTGTCTTTAAGAAGTAAACTTGTATATTTTTTGGAGAGTATAGCTCCATTATTTCGAGGTAAATGGGAATCCCACCCTATCTTCCTTGGCAATACTTATGTACCTTTTTGATGGAACGTTGATCTTGATATCATGGTGGGAAATTACCCCTTTTGTTTTTCTTCTAAAATAGGCATCATTTTTATCCTAGGTCAAAATTTTGTGTCTTTTTTATAACTTCATCATGGATTACTTATTCAACCCTGAACCATAAATGAATATATGTTCTTCCTCCTTATACTTTTTCATTTCAACAACTCCCAATGCCTCATTATCAATCCAAGATCAAAATTCTATGAGGTGTACCTCACCTATATAAATATTTCGGTACCACTTGTAGGGGAGGTAGTACATAATTGTGGAGGTAAAATTGTCTTAGCTAATATCTTTCACTCTATTCACCATGTTGGCATGCATCTATGAACTCCTTAAGTGTATCAATTTGATAAGGAGTTATTTAACTATTATTCCTAATTAAGATTTGTGCCATTATTATTTAAGGAAGTGATTACAAACCTTAATTGGAGGTCTACAAGTCAACATTTCCTCATATAACTCTACCATTTTGGAAATGGAGGCTTCCAAGATGTCAATTATTTCTCCTTTTATAGTCAATTCTTCTTTATAAATTTTCATCTTGGTTTTCAAGCTCCTATTTCCTTTAATTCTCTCTTACTATTCATGTGTTGCATTTTCATAATATGAAACTTCTCTTACAGGTTTTCCAATTGTTGTTCAAGATAAAATAGGTTAAGACCTTCACTAGTACCTTCCATCTCTCTCCTAGTTTTTTCAAGAGTTCTTGATTTGAGGGACTCAAATTTGACCTCTTTTAAATCAGTCATAAGATTTTGTACCTTTACCTCATTATTCTTGGTATTTTTTTTCCGTATGCCTTTGTGAAGTCTTTGGTTAGACTAGGGAAAGTATCATCCTCTAAATTCACTATAATGGTGGGCATATGAATGATTTCCAACTTCTTGGATTCTTGAAACTTGATTTTAATTATTTTTTAAGTGGTTTGTTCCCTTATCTATGAGGAATGGATATATAATTTGAGTTTTGGAGGACTGTTATTATGGGTTCCCATATTAATCAAGGTGGAAACTGGCTCCTTATCCTCCTCCACTACCTTGGTTCTCTTTTGGCATCTATTCTTCCTTCTAGTTTTTCCTTTCCTATTGATATCTTCTTTCTCCTAAATTTTCTTACAAGGTTAGCTTCCTTTGTTATCTTTTGTTCCTTGGATACAATTGATAATGTTGTGACCTATTCATTTTTTATTATGATGAGATCATCACCTGTATTTTGGGGAGTTTTTTTTTCCAACAAATCACATTAGTTTCATCATCCCATGATGGGTTAATGATTCTTCCTTATCCTTTTGAACCTTAACACTCATTTCCTTCAAATATTGCAGTAAGTAGTAGGGTACACCGAGGGATTTTAGGATTTTGATGAAATAGATTTATTGACTGGTGGAGAACCCTAAAGTGGTTGTGGTAATCACAACCCTTAAACTTAGAACAACCACCAAATATACAACGATTTATGATGCAAGAAACCATAAATTATAGTGCAGAATAACCAAATACAAGAAAATAGAAAATAAATGCTACATAATGAACCTATATATTATGACAATCCAATATAAAGCAATATTCACTTTCCTCTTAATTTCGGGTGACTTTTCACTTGATTCAAGCTCCACATACAACAATACTCAAAAAAACAATCCATAGCCTCCTAGATATTTAAATAGGATTCCAATGTCTAAAACCCTAACTACTTGTGGTCCCATAATTAATGAGTATCTACTGCTTAGTGGGACTTAATTAACATAGAGACCCTTCTACATTAATTAATTGTACACTACTATCTACTCAACCTTATTCAAGAGAGATGGTTGCATGCATTACTTTGACTAAGTCATATGTAGCCTAAAGTAAGGGGGGTTAGCATAATACCCTAACATGCCCTCTTCTTTCAAGAGTATCATTATCCTCAAGGTTGAAGGTGAGGAAATTCTTCTAGAATCCTTTGGTTCTCATGTGGCATATTGTAGTTTCATATATTTCCACTAGTTCAAGACTTCTTTGATTACGCACCTATGAAATTGATGTTCCCACATATCCAATATTGCTTCTAGATAGAAGCCAAATGGATCCTTCCTCATCAATCTTTAGTAACTTGGACTACACTTTACAATTGGAGCCCACAACCATTTTGAGGCAAGCCATAGGAAAGACTATATGACTCTTGGAGTGATATAGGAGAGCTAGATTGTAAGCCACGTTTTCAATGCATTGTATTTGTAGGGTCCATAGAAATTCATGGATAGTTTCTAGCGGAGGTTATTTTTTATTGATGCTGTTTATAAGGTTGAAGTTGAAGAAATATTTGATCAACTTACTCAAATTAATGCTTGGAGGGATGTTGATCCTACTATTGTTTAATTTTATTTTGATCCATAACCAAATGTCCATAAGTGTTCTAAGAATAACTTCTCTAGTGCAGAGTGTGATATCTGCAACATGGACCTTAGAAGTGCCAAGTAAATAGGAAATCACAGTTAATAGATTTTGGCCATATATGACTTAATATGGGGTAATTTGGTAGCTCCATTATAAGTGGTATTATACCACCATTTTGTAATAGGAGGCCATTGTGCCCATTGGTGTGGCCTTTTTGAAGTGAAGCATCTCAAATAAGTTTCTAAGCACTTATTGACTACTTCTATTTGGCCATCTATTTGGGGATGATATGCCATGGCAAGTTTCAACTGCGTACCTTGAAGTTTAAATATCTCTTGCCAAAAATTGCTTATGAAAGTAGGGTTGTGATTGGAGACAATGGAATTTGACATGCCATGTAACTTGAAAATTTGATCCATAAAAACATGGAAAACTAATGATGGTGTAAAATGATGTGATAAGGCACAAAAATGAGCATGTATTGAGAAAATATCAACTACCACCATGATGATTAATTTATTACCATCTCTAGGAAACCCCATTATAAAATCCATAAATATATTAGTCTATATATGGGTCAGAATCAAAATTATCTGCAAAACCCTAGTGACTTCACCTTTTCTCGTTTTTATCGTTGACAAGTGTCACTAGCCAGAACAAAGTTTTGGATGTCTATTTTCATTCCATACCAAAAGAATGAGAACTTATTGTTTTCATATTTTTTATGAAATCTTGAGTGGCCTACTTTGGGTGACGAATGTAGCTCCTATAAGATTTATTGTTGTAAATCTAAACTTGGTGCCAAAAAATGTGCTTTTTATATCACAATGTATCTTAGTTCCATGTATAACTAGTACAGGGATTTATATCTTCATGAATCCTTTCGATGACTTGCACTATGGTGTCATTCACCATCCATTCTTGATGTACTTACTCTAGACAACCTAGAATTGGTAAGGATAATGAAAATAGAGATCCACCCTCCTCAAATTGCTTAGACATCACATCAGCCACCACATTTTATCTACCCGCATTCTATATTATTTCATAGTCATACCCCAACACCTTACTAACCCACTTATGCTTCTCCAAATAAGACAACCTTTTCTCAAGGAAATATTTTAAACTATGATGGTAAATCTTGATTTAGAGATGCATCTTGATTAATATGGGTTCCAAGTCTCAATTGCGCGAAGGATGGCCATCATCTCTTTTTCATATGTAGATTTTCTCAAATTTTGATCACATTAATCGATAGGATAAAGGAAATCATTTTGGAATTAATACTACTCCAATCCCTCTTCTCAATGAATCACATTCTAAGACAAAAGTCTCAGTGAAATCAAGCATTATTAATGCTAGAGTAGTTCATTGTTAGCTTTTCTTATATCTTATTATCTGAGTTAGGATGTTTATCTGAAAGAATAACAAGTACAACAATATGCATAAGATAGAACAGATGCACAAGACACATATATTTTCACTGGGGAAACCATAAAGGAGAAAACCCCACAAACATCCTCATAATAGTACAATCACAAAGACTATGTCATAAGATGAGCAATCCCAATAATAAGAAGTATTCAACAATTATCTATCTCTCCTCCTTCTCTCTCTCTCATGCGAACTTGAGTGAGTGTGAGGTATGTATAAAAGAGGGAGGGTCCATCCCTATTTATACTAATCAAGTGACTGAACTATTACATGACTGGGGCCGACCTCTTACCCTAACACGGTGAAATTCTCCTAGAGAGACTCCAAAAATACATTACATGATGTTTCACTGGGGACTATTTCCTAGACTTACAACGAAGGTTGTACCTCAAGGTCTATACACAATAATGACATCTTGAAAGGAGGTAAACACATCTATGATGGGGGTACAACAACATATAATGATAATATACATCGGAATATCTTATGAAGTTACAGATACATCAACACTCCCTCATAACTAGGGAGGTATTATCTCTCTTCCATGGTCATCAACACATCACGGAGTCATCATCATAGCTGCTACCATCATCATCTTCTTATCGATCATGGAAAGGTACTATCTGTAATCAGAATTTTCTACAGAGCCAACCCTTTTTCATTTTGGGTGTAATCCTAGTCCTCATCTAGGCCTTCATCACATCTACGAGCAAGCCATCACGTAGGAAAAATCCAAGACCTTCTTTACATTGCCACAACAATAACCTGTGTCTCCTACCTTTATCTCATCGTGACCAAATCATCTCTTTTGTCTTGCACAAAACAAAAACACATAGATCACACAGAGCACAACCCATATGCAAACCACCTGCGTTCTCTCACCATAGTAGTATTCCAAGATATTTCATGTCATCAAGACAACCTGCAACATCCACTATTGGAGAATCTCCTAGGAGCACACCAAGTGAATTGTGTCTCTCTGCGGTCAACATGCATTCTACCAGCATAGAAGAACTTCCTAGGTGCACCTCAAGTTCTTTGTGACCTTATTAGCTCCATGGGAACACACACATATATGGATATATATGTCAGGACTGATTATGACCGAACAACCTGCTACACCAAGCCTTTTACGTTCTAGGTCAACCTCAAGGACTTATTACATCTGAACAACCTGTGTCCAAGATATTTTTCGTTCAAATAACCTTCGAGGCACATTAAATTTGACTATCTTGCATACCACGCCAGGGATCTTTTTTACATTCGAACAACCCACATGACTTATTACATCTGAATAACCTGCGTACTACACTACGTTTCATATTTACATTAAGATAGCCTGTCTTAGGACTGATTACATTTGAGTAACCTGTGTAGCATAACAAGACTTATATTTACACTCAAACAACCTACAAGACTGATTATGTTTGAGAAACCTACTACACCAAGGTCTTTTTCGCTCAGACAACCTGTCTCATTTCCCATGTGAGATATAATGTATCTGTTTCTTCTAGTCTCTCGTTATTTCTAGCATAGAAACATATAAGGACTAATTACATCTAAGGATAACCTGTGAGATTTTCCATGACTTATTACATCCAAGGATAGCCTACAGGACTGATTATGTGTGAGGAACCTATGATATTCATTGGTATTTTATACTCATACAACATGTCTCTCTAGCTGTGCTATAATTCATCACTCCCTCTTTTGAGGGGTCTCGTTCTGGATCACACCAAGTATTTCTCTGAAGTACTTGAACTTCACTCTGGCTAGAGATTTGGTCAACACATCAGCTATTTGTTCTATGTTTCCACGTACTAAAGCTTCACTGCTCCTCTATGCACCGTATCCCTGATATAGTCGAACTTGATCTCTATGTGCTTCGACTTGTCATGGAACACAAGGTTCTCCGACAGCTTCACGCAACTCTGATTGTCACATAAGATACAAGTCACGTCTAAATGGATATCAAACAAAACAGACATTATCTTTCTCAACCACATTACCTCACAACTAGCCGAGTAAGTGACAATATACTCTTCCTCAACTATAATTACCACCATGCATGATTGCTTCCTGCTAAACTAGGAGATCATTCCAAATCCCAAACTGAAGCAGCAATTCAAAGTGCTCTTCCTATCAATGGTGCTACCTTCCCAATCTGAATCAACATAACCGTGTAGGTTAATTTTCTGATTTGTGTCATACTTGAGCCAATAATCCTTGTACGTTTTAGGTACCTCAATACATGCTTTGCAGCTATTAAGTGACCATGTCTCGAATCCATCAGGAATGGGATTAGGGTGTACACAACAAAGTATATTTCAGGAATTATATTCATCAGATGCATCAATGAGCCAATTATCTGATGATACATCATGGCATCAATCAACTCAGATGAAGCATCACGTAAAATCTTCAAATTTGATTCTATAGGTGTGGTTATTGCCTTGCAGTCCAACATTCTGAATCTCTTCAAAATATCCACTGTATACTTTCCTTGACCAAGGAAAATCCCATATGCACTCTGCCACACCTCCATGCTAAGAAGTAGTGCATCATCCCTAGGTATTTCATCTCGAACTATATATAAAGTCTCCTCCTTGCATCTTTAATGAGTTCATCCTCTCCCATTAGGAACGGGTCATTGACATATAGCAGGAGCATCATTGGTCTTTCGCCTTCAACCTTGAATTAAAGGTTGGAATCTGATTTACTCTTGGTAAATCCTTAACTCATTAGGAAGCTATCCATCCTATCGTATCATGTTCTCGGTGCCTATTTCAATCTATACAAGGCCTTCTTCAATTTGCACACATGAGTCTTCCTGTCATGTGTCTCGAATCCCAGTGGTTGTTCCATGTACACTTCCTCCTTGAATACACCATACAAGAATGTTGTCTTGACATCCATCTAGTGTATCTTCCATCTCATAAATCCATCCAATGCAAGTATGGACTTAATGGAAGTATACCTTGCCACAACTGCAAAATTTTCCTCATAGTCTATGCCTTCTTTCTATGAGCAGCCTCATGCTACGAATCTTGCCTTGTATTTCTCGATGCTTCCATATGCAATATGCTTGATCTTGTAGATCAACTTCGAGGGAAGACTTCATTTTTTATCTCATAACTATCTCCCAGACATCATTCTTCATGATCAACCAATACTCCTCGGCCATGGCATCCTTCCATTATTTATTTTTTGCAACCTCTTCATAGGTGGAAGGTTGCTTGTCAATGATGTCACACAGTAGGTCCACATAGTTGTTATAAGGATTTGTCCTTTTCCTTTCTCTATGCATTCCTTCTGGAGCACCATAACTTTTTGCTTCTTGTATGAGCTCTTGTTCCCATGTTGGTTTCCTATTTTGGGATTCCTTGAGAAGTGTCTCTACTGGCTCTTGTGGTTATTCCATGTCATGATCTTCATGGTCTTATGGAATTTATTCTCCAATTTCCATTTCTCAGAATATAATTTCTTTAGGTTCCTTGACCTCTTGAATAGGTAGCCTCCTAGATCTGAAGCATGTCGAGTCTTCATCAAAGGTTACATCTCTGCTGATGTCAATCTTCTTGAATCTTGGGAAGTATATTCGGTAGTCCTTTGATGTATCACTGTATTTTATGAATATACCCCTCTTCCCAGAAGAATAAAGCTTGGTCCTCTTCTCCTTTTGGATATGTATGTACACTGGGAAACCAAATATGCTAATATGGTTGAATTCTAGTTTCTCTCCTAATAAATCCTCCTATGGAGTTTTGTTATGAAGTACTCAATGAGGAGAATGGTTATGTACATACACAGTTGTCCTTGTTTCTTCCACCCAAATATTCATAGGAAGATCATGGTCATGTAGCATTGCTTTCGCTGCTTCCATTATGGTTTGGTTCTTTCGTTATGCAACCCCTTATGTTGAGGATTATATGGAGTGCTCAAATCCCTCTTAATCCCAGAATCTTTGTAGAGTTCCTTGAATTATTCTGAGGTTAATTATATGCCATTATCTGATCGCATAGTCTTTATCTTCCTTTCAGTTTGGTTCTCGACCAAGGCTATTTATTCCTTGAACTTACTGAATACTTCATTTTTCCCTTTCAATAAATATATCCAAGTCTTACATGATAAATAATATATAAAGGAAAAATTGTACACATACTCGATTAATGAGCTATAAGACATGGGTCCTCATACATCCGAATGTACTATATCCAATATTCATTTAGCCTTGATTTCACTATTGGGAAATGTCTTCTTTGCATTCTTTCCTTATGCACATCCTTTGAAAATGCCTTAATTCTTTTCATGGATCTCTAGAAGTCCAGCGTCTGCTTTACTTGCTATCGATAGTGCTCTGTAGTGCACATGTGTAAGCCTTCGGTGCCATAGTTCACTTGGTTCTATTGACTCATGAACCAATGCATGCTCAAGATGTCCCTTTAGTTTGTACAATCTACCGTCTTCTTCTCCAATCACTATTGCATAATATATTGTATTTTCTTTAGTCTACATTAGAACTTGGCCATCGAAAAATGCAAATCTCATTCCATTTACATCTAGTGCAGATATGGAAAGAAAATTCCTCTTCAATCTTGGAACATATAACACATCCTTCATCTTTAAATATTTCCCAGATTCTAGCTTGTATGAAGCTTCTCCACTCCCTTTTATGGGGTATTTATAATCATCCCCAAGTTTCACCTTGTGACATGACTCATGTTCATACATATTAACGAATGATTCTTTATATCACATCATGTGTTTATATTCCCCACTATCCAGCTAAGTAGAGTGTCCAAGCCAAGTATTTGGGCCTATAATCCCAACCAAGTATCCAAGTCCATGAGCCCAAGCCAACCAATTAATTCATCCTACCAATTATAGTGAAAGTTCTTGACCAAAGGGAAGGGAAGATTCACTCCTCTCCTTAACCAGTCGAGAGGATAAATCCCTTGAAATGACAAAATCTTCAGTATTAACAAAATCCATTTGAGTACCTACGATGAGAGCCAACCATGGTAATGCTTTCAACCTCCTAAAACCAAGTTTGATGTAAATTCAAAAGACCAATCATTGCTTCCATGTGAGATAGTTCCAGTAAGTGCTGATATTAGCACATACTCTTCATTTGAATCATCCTTCTCTCTTATTAATCTTTTGTTTCTTGGTTCATTGTCTTCAGCAACATGAGCATGGTGTCTCTTTTTACTAATGGGACAATCTCTTGCAAAGTGTCCCTTTTCATCACAACTGTAGCATCGAATATTGGAAGGACCTCTCTTGATCTTCTTTTGTTTATTATCCTTCTTCTTGTTGTGATGATGGTTCTCCTTCTTCTCCTTCTTTTTGTAGTTCTTCCTAGTGTGAACTATGAGAGATTGATCTTCAATTTCTCCCATATTCTCTTCTCTTGTTAAGAGTCAAGCTTCTTCTTGTATGCATTCTTCTCAAATTCGGTTGAAAGAGATAGGCATCCTTCTTACACATATTCCTTGAATGAATGATTCCCATGATCTAGGGAGACCATTCAAGGTATTCATCACAATTTCTCCTTCTTTGACATTCTCTTCAACTGTTTGAAGTTGTTATTTTATTTGAGAAACCCTTGTGAAGTATGATTGTTTAGGCTATGAGTTCTGTAGCTTCACATTCTTCAACTGGTTCCTCAAAGTCATATTTCGGTTCATGTTCTTCCCTTTCAAACATCTTTGTCAAAGCATCAAATAATTCCTTTGGTTTCTTTAATGATGACACATGGGGGATGAGGTTATCATTGATTGAATCTACAATGATTCTCTTGGATTTAAACAAGTTCTTCTTATGAGTAGCATTATCCTCATATCCCTCTGGTTCTGGAACTTCTCCATTGATGTACTGATCCAAATCATTTTCTTCAAGGATTAGGGAGAATATGTACTTCCATGCTCGAACTTTATGGTGAATCAAAATTTTCAAATGAGAACCTCAAATGGAAATAATAAAGATTTAGATCTTGCTGATTTGAGGTGTCTGACCTAGTTTTAGAGATGGTTGACCTAATGTTTGTCAGATAAACCCCAATTCTCCAAAATTGGAGTTTGGTAATTCTATTTGGATAGAAATATATTCCTCCTTGAGGTGAGTTTCTCAGCATGGTCCTTTCCTAAAGATTGAGGTGGGAAGCCTCTGAAACTTGATGTCCTAGTTTCTTCTGGCACTGGTGACAGGGTCAAAATTAAAACTTCTTCAAATATGAAACTGCTTCCACCAAAATATGCGCCCTACTGAGGTGAGTTATCCTATCCCTCTTTTCTTGATGATATATGGAGAGAATATCTTGAACTAGGAATCCCTAGTTTCCTCTCGAGCACAGTGCCTTCTTTCAGAGAGGATCTGATACCATGTTAGTTTTTCTTAGATCTTATTATCTTAGTTAGGATCTTTATCTGAAATAATAACAAGTAAAAAAATATGTAGAAGATAGAACAAATACACAAGACACTAATATTTTCATCATGGAAACCATAAAGGAGAAAACCCCGCAAACTTCCTTAGAATAGTACAGTCACAAAGACTATGTCATAAGATGAAAAATCCCAGTAATAATAAGTCTTCAGTAGTTATCTATATTTCCTCCTTCTCTCTCTCTCTCATGCAAACTTGAGTGAGTGTGAGGTGTGTATAAATGAGGGAGGGTGCCTCTCTATTTATACTAATCAAGTGACCGACCTATTACATGACTAAGCCTAAACTCTTACCCTAATAGGGCCAACTTCTCCTAGAGAGACTCCAAAAATACATTACATGATGTTTCACTAGGTTGTACCTCAAGGTCTATACACAATAATGACATCCCAAAAGGACATAAACACATCTCTAATGGGTGTACAACAACATACAATGATAATATACATCAGAATATCTTCTGAAGTTACAAATACATAAACATTCACATGTCATCCTTTAAGGCCGAGAATGCATGCTCATATTCTCCACTCTAAACAAAAGGCATTTTTTTTTAGCAAGGATGTTAAATGATCTACAATTTTTCCATATTTTTTCACAATTTTTTGGGTAGTAGTCGTTAAGTCCAAGGAACCTATGCAAGCACTTTAAGGGTATTGGGGCATGACTAGTCATACACAAATTCCACTTTCTTTAGGTCCACTTGTACTCCCTGATTCATAATGTGACCCAACTATTCAACCTCAGTAATCCCAAAAGAACATTTGGAACACTTCACAAATAAATAGGATTCCAGTAATAAGTTCAAGGCACAAATGACATTCTCTAGGTGGAATTCCCATGTTGTACTGTAGATCAAGATATCATGAAAGAAAATCAACAAAAAATTGTGGAGGAAAGGTAATGACCCCTGGGGATATAAATGGGTATGAGGGACATATCATTAGCTCTCTGAGTACAGTTAGATAATTTTATCATAGTTGATTAGTTAAACAAATATTAAAATTCATTTTTCAACATTTAATCACGACAAAGGCCCTTTATAGTACCAATAAATTAAAATAAATTCAATAATTATTCCAACGTCTTATCTAAGGGCTAGGAGGGATTACTAACACCTTCTAGAAAATTCACATATCCATTCCAATCCAATTCAGATATAAATTCCACCTCTAAAGGCCATTTACTCGTAATCATGAGTAACTAGTAATTAGTGTTCCGATTACAATACTTAACGACATTTAGCACACAATTGATGGTACTTATTATAAATTCATTTCTTTATCACTTAACTATTGTGTATAAAGTACAATGGATAATTAAAACCTAATAACATGTAAATCAATCATAATTACCATTTTCCAATTAATTAAACATGGTAATTATGAAAATGATTACATAAGAACTAGTTAACTAGTCGTTGAATACTAACAACTAGTCTTGCAAAAATTCGACACAACAATGAAAACAAACCAAAAAGTGAACCGAAAGTCATTATAAAAATATGTAAGCATTCATGTACATCAAAATAAAGTACTTTTGCATATCTGATCTGAGTACATCAATGAAGGATATTTCAAGTTCAAGCAGTACAACTAGTTAATAAACACTGCCAGGAATTCAATCAAACCAATTGTACCGAGTTCTGAGGCACACAGGGGTGAAGGTACAGATATGGAAAATAGAATTATACAGCACAATTAAAGCACCAATAATAGATCATATGGTTGTACATTTATCTTTGACCAAAAATAGAGATTTGAATCCAAAAACTGTTTGCTAATTTCACTGCAAAGTACCTAGTTTCCAATTGAACTTTCCAAATGAAAAATAAAGAGAAATATATGACTATTGCAGCTCATGGAAATAATATCATGGATCACTTACATTCATATTGTTTTAGCTTTCCACCCATATACATTTTTTTAACACTCTATTAATTTTTGGTCATAAGAGATACCTGGGAATTTCAGCCTCATCGAGAGGTGCTGGGATGGTAGCTTAGTGTTCACAGAAGGGGTTGATGGCACACACAAGATAGAACTCAGCCATTGGAATAAGCCTTGGTGGTGAATGTCAAAAGTGGAAAAGCAATCTATGGATCGTAGAAGCAGGGTAAAGAGGAGAATGTTGGCTGTGCTGAAGGCATTGAGTGGGACTCATGATCGAAGGCTGATATTGATCGGATGGCAGATCAACAACGTCAAAACATTTCGCACGATGAACATGCTTGACCAAAGCCAATTTTCCATATTGTGAAGTATTTTAAAGGACGGAGGCATATAATGGTCGAGAATGGGATCCAAGAAGATCCACGGTTGAAATTTATTTCGCATCCCATATTTGCGAGGAGGGAGCAGCAATTTTGGATTGCGAAAAGTGGTATGGGTCGCTCAGATCGACGGTCCCTATGAGAATGGAGGGAGATCGGTAGTAATAGTTCATTTCACAATCTAAATTATCATGGAGGGAACCAAAACCTCACTTCATGAAGAATGGCAGGGTCCGCCCATATCAACGGTTGTGAAGAAAATCGATCTTGATCGACGGTTGAGCTACACACGCACGAAGTAAGGAAAGATGTAGCATAAAGAACCTCACATACCTACGGTTCAAATCGCAAAGAGTAATATCTATGGTGCAATCTGCCTAGGAATGGCGTGAAGGTTATGTTTTGTGAAAAGCTATAAAGGGGTCCACGTGAAGTTGCAAAGATTTGTCTTTTCCAAAACCTCGAATCCGTAGAATATCCAACCACATACAGAGCGCCAAAACAGACAAACCAGGAGACTGTGTTGTAGAACCAGGTATACCCCTGATACCCTCTCAGTGTTATTTAAAAATGGACGTAATAGGAGTGGTAGAAGTGGTAGGGGTGAGAGATGATGTAGAACCTGAGACCGCAGGTCGAAAGGAAGAGGAGAGTCTGGTAGATGAGAATGCTGAGATTTTTGATACTGTCCTGGTGGGAGAAGCTACTGAAACCACCAGAGGAAAACTAGAAATTCTTAAGGACTGAGGTAGAGATACCTGTGGTGTTTTTAAATATTTCTTCCATTTCTTCTCTATTGGCCAAACCCCCCATTTCCCTGAGTTTGTCAAATGGTGTGTGGAAAATTTCTTCGTCACCAAAGGTGTCATTATGAATAAATCAAAGTACAAAATCCTTTGCTCAGTCCAAGATTCCATCATCCACAAAACCTTGCATATCCCAGACAAATTCATCCATATATCCCAAGACTACCAGGAAGAAAGTATTATACATTGTTTTAGAGAGTCTACAGATGAAAATAAAGAAACCTTCCTGAAGGCCTGTTCTAAACTAGAGAGTGAACCCATCGACCTGTCTTACCCTATTGACCTCAACCAATTCAATGAAGAAACTCAGTGGTGTATATACCTGGCCAGTCAGTTCTTAGGTCTAGATACCGACGCTTGTGTCATAAAGTCATTATTGAGTCTTTTGTTCATCCTGAGTACTTATCTGGCCAAACCTGAATTGCCTGGGAAATCCTATCAATCTTGCTGCCTTAAGTTTGATGAGTTCCTGGCCAAGAACATCCATTCTCAGTTAACGAATTTCCACGACACTAGGATGTTAAAATTCCATTCATTTTTGCTGAGGATTCTTATAGCTTATAATGAGGGGGACCTACAAGTACTAGAACTATAAATCACTGATGATATGGCCACGAATTACTGTAAATTCATGAACCAATTGATGGCCAAAATATATGACCTCTTCTTTCAAGAAAGGTTACCTAGGGAGTTTCCTGAGATGAGGCAAATGCTGCAGTTGTCAAATAGCAAGAAGATAGGGGACTGGTTCCTCACAGAATTTGGAATGACCATAAGGTTGTATGGCTTCGTACATCCACCCCACATTCTACCAGATTTTCTAACTGCCAGGGTTTTCTCCTTGGAATTGATCCGACAAAGACTCATTGTTGAAGAAGAGCACTTCTTGAACTATAAGAAAAGCTCAAATTTGATTTTCCCATGGGAAGTAAAACCATACACAGTTAGAAGCAGGGCTGATTTTCCCTTTGTTACCAACTTGCTTAGAGGCATGGAGTTTTCCCTGGGACAAGCGGTAAATTATGACCCTCACCAGATAATTTCCAAAAGGAGGAGAGCTCACAAATGCAGGCCTTTTGAACACACTAAAATAACTGGACTTAGAGAAGCAGAAAATTGGGACGATTTACCTAATCTTGCCCTGATGGATACCAGCATAGAGGAGGGCACTGGCTCACAGCTACCGGGGGTAGTTTCTCTCGAAAGAGAATTGGATATAGTAGTTGCAATAGCAGGATAATTCTCATCACTGGTCAGCTATTCAACGAGTTTAATAAAAAGAGGGGTTCCAGAGCCCATGGACATCGAAGAACTGGAAATGGCTTGCATTCCCAAGAAGCAAAAAATAGAACGGGGATAGCAAGTGGTGCGGGTTAAAAGGGGCTAGGAAAAGGGACATGTGAAGAAGAAGAATTTAGAAAAAGAACAGCAACAGGAAGAGCCCAAGATAGCCGAATTGAAAATACAAGAGTATGTATTTGACGGGAAGACTCCAAGCAAGCATGCATCCAAAGAGGGCTGTCTAGGATCTTACTGAGAGAGGGCTGATAAAAATTTCAAGGAGATAGCAGAACTATATAGCGAGGCATCATGGCTTCCTTACCCCAATGTGGCACTGAAAACTGTAAGAGATCATGCCACTGACACCCTTAGCTTAGAATTGGAAATGGGGAACAAGGTGTCAGAGGTCAGTGTGAACCTCTAGAAGCTTCCCACTACTGACATAATACACCTCAACAAAGAGACTGGAGATATATTGAATACCAGGTTGCTTAAGGCTATGATAAAAATGTCCAAGATGGAGGAAAGTAAGGCGAAAACTTTAAATCTTTTAAGGAAGATGAGAGTGGAGAATAAAGCACTCAAAACCCAAATCAACAATTTATAGAATGAAGCTATGCAAATAGAAGGACCTGCACATAAAGGGATTTTGGCTTAGAAATTGCTTGATGATAAAGAGAAGGAGATCCAGACCCTAAAAAAGAAGTTGAAAATCCCTGCCACCCAGCTCACCCAAGCAGAAGAATTGGGTGAATTTGAAAGAGAAAAAGAGACATTGAACACTAAGCTTACTGACTGCAAAGCTAAGCTACTAAAGCTCGAAGAAAAGGAGAGGCAGTGGGAAGCAGACATCCAGCTTTTGAAGAAAAGCGATGCAGAATTAAAAACCATATTAGCGATGAAGGAAAAGGAGCTTCAAGGAAGAAGTGCAGAGAGTACAATTCAATCCACAGGAGTGGCTGGAGAGATAGATACCATTTCCCTCTCTAGAGCAATGTCCCAGATAGGCCTAAAAGATACAGAGCTCATTAAACTAAATCAGCGGTTCGAGGAAGTGGAAAAAGAAAGGGTCAAAGAGAAACAAGGAAGAGAAAAGACAGAAGAGAAATGCCAAGTATTGATTCAAAAAAATTCCAATATAAGCCAACAGGTGGTCGGTAAACTTGTCTTGCAAGGCGCTAGACATTTGATTTGGGATCATATCATTATAGAAGCTGACAAGTTTCGGCCTTATCTAGATTCCATTGAAGACTAGGAAAGCACTATGGTAGAAGCCAAGAAAAAAGTCCTAATAGTATTAGGAGAAATACAGAAAAGGCCCTTAGCGACAACGGAGAATGCCATTGCTTTCCTAAGCTCTTTATCGGATGATTTATCCAATCGATACGATATCCAAAATAGGGTTGTCGTTGTCTCTGGAGCTAGAAAGGTAGTTGCTAAGCACAGGATGTTGGAGACTATATGGGCCAAAATACAAGTTATTGATCACAAAGTCCTGGAGGTCATTAAGCTATTCAAACCACTGGTAAGCAAAGGAATCCATTTTTTCTGGGAAGAAAAGGGTCCTTTATTGTCCTAGAAGGAGTATCGGGAGCTTTTGGTCTACTGCTGATTAGACAACAGCAAGTTTGGATATATGCAACAATCATTGTCAGGGAAGATCGTTTTTGATAAATTGACTAGTGATTTTGAATTGTTGTTTGATTTTAAAGCCACATGTGTCGAGGTCCCTGATACTTCATACCCAAAAACGATGGAGCTCAAAGCACAAGCATACAACTTGGCCGTTGCAAACCTTCTTGGTCCTGATTTATGGAGAGTCATTCAACAATATGGGTCGACCAAACTCAAAATGCATCCGTAGGAGTGGAAATGATAATACGCGTGAAGTTTTCTCTACGTTGCACACCCGTCTCAACGACCGTCTCTCTTGGAACTTTGTACAGTTGTCACCCTCCAAATGGAATTATAGGAAACTCTCGTCCATATTTCCTCCTGCATTCCACATTTCATTGTTTAGCCGTTTCATGCAAAGCGCAGCCAATGTGCCACCTAAGAGTTCGTTAGAAGATGTCCTTCAGTTGTAACAAATTTTGATTCCTGGATGTCGGTTTGGGAAGTCCAAATGCTATAAATATACCTCCTGAAGAAGGAGGCAGGGTTGAAACCAATGTAATTTTGTTGTGTATGCTTTTAAGAGAATTTTAATAAAATTGCAGAGCCGAGGTCGGTGTTTTCCTATAGGGATTCATGTGTCGTTCGTATTTGCAATCTGTTGCTTCCTTTCTTATGTGAATGTTTTTCCAATTTATCTCTCCCATTTTGTTTTCTTTTGTTAGGTATAACTCCCGATTGATTGATTATTCAAATGCAAATGCCTATATTTATACATTTCATGAGGCGGTTGATTACCAGCCTTTTCACCTTCCTAGCTATTCATAATCCTATTATTTATTTACAATAATCCTGACGGATTATTATAACAATCCCCCTCTTAATCCGAAGGGGTGTTCGTAAGTCCGAGCATGTTTCTGAATCTTTCAA
>LPNX010928779.1:40573-97752 GCA_001517045.1 Pseudotsuga menziesii
ATGTACATGAAGGCAGATTTGATCTTCCTCCACCATTCTGAATAGGTGTCTTTCCCAGTGAGGGTGGCACCGACTATAGATGCTATAGATTGCATTATTACAACTGACAGTTGTAATTTTCAAAGAGAAAATAAAAAATTAATAACCTTGTAGGTCTACAGTCTCTGCCAAGGTGAATACAATGCAGGTTTATAGCAAATATATGATTAGATACAAAATATATATTACTGTCAGTCATACACAGCCTTATATTGGTCTGCAATATCAATCTCAGCCCCTATCCAGATTTTGCAAGAAAAATAGGGCAAAACTAGGGTTTTATGCACTTTAATTCAAATTTACAGCGTCCAGCAGCCACACCATAGCACACGCATCACGCAGCAAGCTTTATATATCAGTTAGCACTGATAAGTATTCAACGCTGGTTTTCACGAAGATAAGAGGGGAGTCGCACTCCACGCTCTCATTGACAGCACCATCAACACAGTCAGTCTCTTCACGTAGGCTCTCTGGCTGTGAACACAGTCTCTTCACGCACAGCACAGCTTAATGGACTCGGATTCCAAACAATAGGAATGGCATGTACATAGCAGTCAGCACACAGCATGATAAGCAAGGGTCTTCAATAGAGAACGCAGTCTATACAATCACAACGCAGTCTATATAATCACATATATCACAACACAATATATGACATATCGGTCACAACATAATATATCAATCTTCTGCAGCATGTATGCAGTCTTCAAGTCGCAGGAAGGAGATCGGCACCCAGTATCCACGCAGTAGCCTTTTCCACGCAGTTCATAGCTTCCACGTTGGTGTAACCGAACGCTGGTCTTCACTCACAGCACACTGGCTCATACTCAGGCTCAGATCAAACTATATCAACGCCGCTATCTTCAGTCCAACACAGGCAGGCAGCACACAGTCTTTACTTCAGGATCAATTGTAGATTTTGTAGAATCAATACTAACTCCTTAACGCAGCATACAGCTCGCAGCTCACAGCATAAACGATGGGTATTCCAACGGTCACCAACGATTTTACCTTCAATGCAGCCTTCAACCTTTCAACGCAAGCTCCAACATTCACGTCCTCGGCCTCGACAATGTCGGGAAAACCACGATTCTCTATACGCTGCAAGTGGTTTCCACTGTTCCAACAAATGGATTTAATGTTGAAACGGTCCAGTATAACAATATCAAGAGTGTGTTGCCATCTTCAACATATGTATCTTCATAAAATCGCAGTATAAAAACGCAGTATCAGTCCACGCATATACTCAACGCATACAATATATCTCCAAACACTTGTATGAAGTCGCTTCACTATATTCTTTCTCCAACGCACAGTTTCAAAACAATCATCGCAGCCTTCAAGCAAGGCTGGAGTCTCCACGTAGGCAGCAACTAGCATTATAATAGCGGGATGAAACCATTGCTTATGGCGCAGCTGATCAGGCTGCCATTCTGAGTGGAGAAAGCAACGAGAAGGTGCAGGAATTGTTGTTGCTAGATGTCACGCCTTTAAGTTTCAGGATGGAAACTGCGGGAGCCGTAATGACAGTTCAAAAGCTTCTGCTAGCAATAAAAGAGGAGGAGAGGTATCGCCACTGATAGTCTTTACAGTCACAGAAAATTAGGGTTAGGGTTAGGTATTGTGCTATACCAATAATGCATGCACGCAGAGACTGGATTTCTCATGCCACTGGCAGACTGATGGAGCAGTCTGGCAATGGAATGGATTGGCAAGCAGAATGACAACCAGGAGTTATGGCAGACAACCTGCTCTGATACCAGTTGTTAGGTATAACTCCCGATTGATTGATTATTCAAATGCAAATGCCTATATTTATACATTTCATGAGGCGGTTGATTACCAGCCTTTTCGCCTTCCTAGCTATTCATATTCCTATTATTTATTTACAATAATCCTGATGGATTATTCTAACATCTTTCATATCTGAACGTAGTGTATAACAATTTGGAATTCATACTTGCTATGCTCTGTCTATTGTTTCAAATATTCACAAAAGTTTGCTTCTAAAGTTAATACAGAATTCATTTTTTCAATGCTCTGTGTTAATGGTCTGTTCATGTTCTTCTTTTCTACCAGACAATTATAAATCAACTGTGATCAAGTGGCTACCTTTCCCCTGTTTCAAAATCACTTACATAAGTTTTGTTTATTTGTGTTACATATCTTGACTCCATCACCCAATGGTTCTGTGTTTTGTTTCAACCAATTTTACAAACAATTTATAGTTTCACTTGTATATATCTAGCATTGTTAACATTTGGTGAGAGATCCCTCTCAGAAGAGCAGAAGGCCAGTTCTCTCTTCAAAAGTGGTTCTGCTGTAACCTAGGAGCGAGCCTTCCACAACCTTTGGCTCAATTCCAATGCTAACAAACTGGTGCCATTTCCAGGGACGAATTGAAGAAAATCCCTGGGAAGAATGACAAAGAGCTGAAATGATTTCAAGGGGCAAACAAAAATTTCTGAATTAGTGAGAAGGTTGTATGTTTGTCCTGGAAACTCCACACTCACTTCGACCAGTATCGCACTAGATATCCTGTCTTCCAGAAATATCCACACTAGAGGTAACCCTGATCCCGAAATTTTACAAAGTGTGGATAATCCAGAAAGAATACTTAGAAATAAAAATAAAGATAAAGTGGATTTTTCGTTGTTTGGTACTTCATCATCTCAATATTTGTACGACATAGAGGAACCTGAATGGGGGATTAGGGCTGAAATACTACTAACCAAATATAAATCTGAATCCAACCTAAGGAAAGCTGGGGTTAGTCCTAATACACCGTAATCCTATCTGCTTGATTCTTTGTGGCTGAACTTAGAGACCCCACCAAAAGTTGAAGAGATAGCCCGTATCTTTTAGAACACCCAGTTGCCTAACCCCTTGTCTGTTCCTAATCAACCTACCCTGATGGTTGCTGCTAGATTTTCCCCGTTATCCCTACCCTTGGTTCTACGCGACCTCCCCTTGAATTACACCCAAAGAATCGCACTCTATGATGGGGAGGGAAATGTCTCAGCAAGATACCATGTAGATAAGTTCAACAAATTCATCGACCTGGAAGAGGTGGATGATGAAGATGTAAAAATGCAGTTGTTCGCTCAAGGTTTGTATAGGGAAGCCAATAAGAGGTACAAATATTTGCCACCTAGGTCTATCCGTAGCTTCGCTGGTTTTCAAACCATATTTCTAGAAAGGTGGGATGATAAACAGAGCCTGTTACAGGTCTTGTCTCAATACAACAATCTCAAGAAAGGAATTTTTGAATCGGTCCATGAGTTTTACAGCAGATTCATGCAGGTCTACAACTCGATACCTGCCGATATCAAACCTTCGCCCGGGATGGCTAACCTTCATTACGCTAATGCCTTTGAAAATGATTTTGCTTTGTTATTGAGAGAAAGAAAGTCAAACACCCTCCCAACCATGTTCACTGATGCCCTAGAAGTATAGGCCAATATGATGGCATGTGGAAAAATTAAACCAAGGGCGGAGGTTAACAGAAGGAAAGGTAGAGAAGAGGCACACCCCACTACTTCTGCCTCTTCATCCAGTGATATGAAATTTGAGATGATGCTCAAAACTATGGAAAAATTGATGGACAGACTAACGGTGGAGGCCAAGCCAATGAACTGGGAGCAGAATGAACCTCAAATAAGGAATCCCAATTTTAGGAGGCAAGTCCCTCCCCTGCTCCAACCAAATAGACCAAGGGATGTGAGGAACCCAAGAAACCAAGAAGAGTAGCCAATTAGGCCTCCTTTCCCTGAAAACTATGTGGCTACTGAAGATGAAGCTGAGTCTGTCGAATATCATATCCATAATTTCGGCGATTTGGAATTTGAGACCTACTTGACTAAAGAGGAACATGATATGTTCGCTCAAGTGGATGATAAGACCTTGACAAGGGAATTGGAGCAATATCATAAAGGGTATATGCATGCTATAGATGATGTCAGGAAGATCAAGTTAAGAAGTAGGGACATTGCTATACATAAGGGAGGATTAAACCCAGACCAGCCTTCTAGTAGTCAGACAGGCCCAGGGAAAGGAGATGAAAAACAAAAGGGACCGATAGCACCTAGAGAAGTGGAAAAGGGGAATAGTAATGTGAGAGATTTGGAGCCAATGGAACCTATCGAACTGGGAAACCCCCCCCCCCCCCCCATGTTTAACCTCCAAAATGAGCTAGCTAAGCTGAAGGTCTCAATTCCTTTCAATGAATTATTGAGGAATCAGGAATACAGGGACACTCTAACGAAGATGATTGCAAATAAAGGAGAAGCTCACCCGGATATCTTGGAACTGACTAAAGGAAAACCTACTATTATTCTAGGATCTAAGATTGACAGCATGGACAATGAAGATGAGGAGGTGCCCCCCTTTTACATGAGCTTGAATGTACATGATATGGTGTTACACAATGCTATGTTGGATTCAAAAGCCTCACACAATATGATGCCGAAGGGAGTGGTGGAAAGCCTGGGATTGGAGATTACAGGGCCTTATAAAGACCTATATTCCTTTGATTCTAAGAGGGTAAAATTTATGGGATTGATCAAAGACATGGTGGTATCATTAAACAAGTTTCCACCTAAAATTGTAGTCATGGATTTCGTTGTGGCTGACATTCCTTCCAAGTTTGGTATTTTGCTGTCAAGGTCTTGGACTTCGAAGCTAAAAGGCAACTTGAAAATGGACATGACCTATGCGACAATTCCTGTTCAAAACGAAAACAAAAGGTTATGCAGTGAGAAGAGGTTGCCTTATGTCGTGAGCAGTCAGGATCAGCCTGACATCCATCATGTTTATGCCATCGACACGAACTTGGGATCCTCTATTTTCTTCAATGATATATCTCCTTGCAACTCAAAAATCATTGTGCCACGAAAGGATAAAAAAGAGACTAGCAAGCTGGAAGCTCTAGAAAGGAAGCAGAAGGACGAAGGACTGTGGAAGATGTATTTCGACTGCTCGGTGGCTAAAGTGGGTGCTAGCGTAGGTGTGTATATAATCTCCACCATTAAGGATACCAAAGATTACTCTTATAATTTGGTTTTGAATGCTCTAACAATGTAGCAGAGTATGAGGCCTTGTTGTTGGGCCTACATGCACTAAAGGATTTAGGAGCGAAAAGGGTCTAGATTTTTGGGGATTCAGAGCTTGTAGTAAATCAGGTGAGTGATAGCTATCATACTAGAAATCCAAGAATGAGAGCTTACCAGAATGAGGTATGGGATATGTTCAGAAATTTCTTCACTAAACATACAGTCCAAGTGATCCCCAGATATGAGAATATGATGGCGGACTCTCTGGTGACTGCAGCAGGAAAATTCGAAGCCCCTACGGCGGGAAAAAGGAAATATAAAGTAGTTATTGTAAATAGACCTTCCATACCAGATAACACTAAATATTGGCAAGTCTTCGAAGATGATATGTAGATCAAAATGTTTCTAGAGTTTTTTGATGAGTTTGTTAACACCGACATAGATGAAGGTGGCACTGACCCCGAAAACCTCCCAGACATTGAAGAGGAAGGGGAA
The DNA here is from genome assembly GCA_001517045.1 of Pseudotsuga menziesii. NCBI lineage: Eukaryota > Viridiplantae > Streptophyta > Pinopsida > Pinales > Pinaceae > Pseudotsuga > Pseudotsuga menziesii. The sequence continues at coordinate 46,159 of LPNX010928779.1, forward strand.
GAAGTCGTCGGGATGGGAAAACTAAAGGACTCCTTGGGAGGTAGGGATATAGTCCAGTTGAAAAGCAATCATATTCCCAGAGGCTTGATCCCTTTAGAGTCTATTTTTGACCAAAATGATGTAGCCAAAGATCCGGAGGTCGAGCCTACCACGGATGCCGATGAAGATATAAATATCGGCACTGAAGGTGACCCAAAAATTATAAAATTGTCCAAGAAATTACCTGCTAAATAAAAAGAAGGGTATGTGAACCTGATGAAGAAATACATGGACGCGTTTGCATGGAGTTATGAATATCTCAAAGAGTATGACACTTCCATCATACAGCATACTATTCTGATTAAACCCGAAGAAAAGCCATTAAGGAAAAAACTTAGGAGGATCAATCTAAAGTTAGTACCCATCATTGAAAAAGAAGTGAAAAGATTGTTTAATGAAAAGATAATAGTAACTCTGATGTTTTCAAAATGGATAGCCAATTTGGTTCCTGCTTGGAAAAAGAATGGGGAGATAAGACTATGCATAGATTTCATAAACTTAAATAAAGTATCTTTGAAAGACAACTACCCATTGTCGAAGATGGACCAGATCCTACAGAGGGTGGTAGGCTCGGAAAGGCTATCCACTATGGATGGTTTTTTTCGATTACAATCAGGTGAAGGTGTTGCTTAAAGACCAAAAAACACCACTTTCACCACACCTTGGGGTACATTCATGTATGCAAAGATGCTGTTTGGGTTGATGAATGCTGGAGCAAGTTTCCAACGTGCCATGGATATTGCTTTTGCAAATGAGAGAGAAAAATTTGTGGTGATATACATGAACGACATTACTGTATACTCAAGGTGGGATAAATATCATATCAGGCATCTGGAAAGATTTTTCATTAAATGCAGGAAGTATGGCATCTCATTAAACCCTAGAAAGTCGAACTTCACTCTAGAAGAACGAAAGTTGTTGGGGCACATAATTTCGAAAGAAGGGATCAAGATTGATACAGACAGGGTAAAAGGCATCTTGAGAGTAGAAGAACCAAGGAGCAAGAAAGAAATACAATCTTTCATCGATCAAGTCAAATTCTTGAGGAGATTCATCCCTAGCTTCACTGAAATCTTGATGGACATTACTTACATGCTAAGGAAAGATCATGAAATTAAATGGACGGTAGGAGCCAAGAAAGCTTTCAAAAATATAAAAAGGCCATTTTAGAGGCTCCTGTACTAATCAGCCCAGATTTTGAGAAGGATTTCTTAGTATTCTCGTATGCTTCAGAACACACTATAGCGGCAATGTTGCTACAGAAAAATGATCGGGGTGAGGAACAGCCTATAGCATTCTTTAGTAAAATATTGAGGGATGGAGAATTAAGATATATTATAATGGAAAAACAAGCCTACACTTTGGTTAAAGCCTTGAAATATTTTAGAATCTACCTCCTCCATTCCCACATAATTGCCTATGTACCCAGCAACGTAGTGAAAAGCATACTTACACAGCCGGATCCGAAGGGAAAGAGAGCTAAATGGGTCGCAGTGCTCCTAGAATACGACATAGATATCAAGCCCATAAAATTTATCAAAGGACAGGGGTTGGATAAGATGATGACAAACTCCCATTGTGACTCTCTGCAGCTAAATTTCCTCACCTGTCAGTCTGATCGGGTAGAGGCAGAGGTGCAAGTGAAGCCTGATTTCTCTGCATCTCCTTGGTATGCTGACATTATTTTCGTATTGCAGAATTTACAACCTCATGCTAGGCTAAGCGAAACCCAGGCTAGATTTGTGAAACTGAAAGCTGCAAAATTTTGCATCATAGAACAATATCTTTATTGGAAATACCCCGGGGGGATACTGCTGAATTGTCTTCTGGAAAACGAAGCCCAACATATGGCAAAGGAATTTCATGAAGGATATTGTGGAGGACATCATTCCTGGAAATTCACCGTAAACAAAATTCTGAGGGTAGGATTTTATTGGCCTTCGTTGTTCTCAAATGTCTATAAGGAAACAACTAAATGCCACTAGTGTCAGATTTTTGAAGGGAAAAGGAAAGTAGTGTCTCTCCCTCTCAACCCTATATCTGTGGAAGCTCCTTTCCAGCAATGGGGGTTATATTTCATTGGAGATATAAATCCAAACTCCTCCGAGAAGCATAAGTGGATTCTGACTGCCACTGATTACTTCACAAAGTGGATTGAGGCCATACCCACCAGGAGGGATACAGAAGAAGTGATAATGGATTTCTTAGAAAATAATATTTTGGCAAGGTTTGGATACCCGAAGAGGATTGTGACGGACAACGCACCTACATTTAAATCCAAGAAAATGATCAATTTTTTCCATAAATACCATTTAAGCCTAAATCACTCTATGGCTTATTACCCACAGGGGAACGGACTGGTCGAATCTTCTAACAAAATCCTTGTGAGGATTATTAAGAAGTTGTTGGAGGGTAACAAGAAATATTGGCACACGAAATTGAAGTATTCCTTGTGGGATGACAGAATCAACACCAAAAGGGCCATAGGGGTATGTCATCGTTTCTGTTGGTATATGGAGCCGAGGTAATTTTTCCTGCCTCTCTAAGCGTTCCAGTCATGAATTTTTTGCGGGATCCATTAGATGAGCCTAATCCCATTCAAAGAAGGATCAACCAGATTATTGAGCTTAATGAAGTGAGGGACAAGGCTTATGATAAAGTCCACATACACCAAGAGAAGATGAAGAATACCTTCGACGGGAGAATAAAATAAGACGTTTTCTAGGTCGATGACTTGGTGCTAAAATGGGATGCCCTGCACGAAGAAAAAGGGAAGCATGGAAAATTCAACCACTTATGGGTAGGCCCATACCTCATTGCGACACACAAAGGAGACAATGCCTTCATTTTACAGTATCCAGATGGGTCGCATTACAAAGGAGGCACGGTGAATGGAAGGTTCGTGAAACATTACCTGGAATAAAGGGACTAAGGTTTGTGTATCATAGTGTAAATAAGCTTTATGTTTTAATCAGTACAGATGGTGAATCAGAATATTTGAAGCCTGTGGAGAAGGCCCTAAGATCATAAGAGGTAACCATTATTTCAAAGTATGTTTTCTTTCAGGAAGTAAAATAAAAGAAGGTTTTCAATGGAGTAGGTGACTAGTCTATGGGTTCTTTGCTACCTCACTGGGAGGATAGCATCCCTCGTGCAGCTGGTTGTTAACACTCTATTAAGTTTTGGTCATAAGAGATACCTAGGAATTTCATCCTCGTCGAGAGGTGTTGGGAAGGTAGCTTAGTGTTCGTAGAAGGGGCTGATGGCACACACAAGATAGCACTCAGCCATTGGAATAAGCCTCGGTGGTGAATGTCAAAAGTGGAAAAGTAGTCTGTGGATCGTAGAAGTAGGGTAAAGAGGAGGACGTTGGGCATGCTAAAGCAATTAAGTGGGACTCATGATCGAAGGCTGAGATTGATCGGATGGCATATCAATGGCATCAAATCATTTCTCATGGCGAACATACTCGACCAAAGCCACTTTTCCAGATTGTGAAATAGTTTAAAGGACAGAGGCATCTAATGGTCGAGAATGGGATCCAAGAAGATCCACGGTTGAAATTGATTTCGCATCCCAAATTTGCGAAGATGCAACAGCAATTTTGGATTGCGAAAAGTGGTATGGATTGCTCATATCGATGGTCCATATGAGAACAGAGGGAGATAAGCAGTCATAGTTCATTTCACAATATGAATTAGCATGGAGGGACCAAAACCTCACTTCACAAAGCATGGTAGGGTCTTCCCAGATCAACGGTTGTGAAGAAAATCAATCTTGATCGGTGGTTGAGCTGCACACGTGTGAAGTAGGGAAAGATGTAGCATAAATAAGCTCACATACCTATGGTTCAGATCACAAAGAGTAATATCTATGGTGCAAGCCACCTGGGAAGGGCACGAAGGTTATGTTGTGTGAAAATCTATAAAGGGGTCCACATGAAGTTGCAAAGATTTGTCTTTTCCAAAACCTCAAAGTTGCTAAATATCCAACCACACACAGAGTGCCAGCATAGACCAACCAGGAGACTGTGCTGTAGAAAAAGGTAGGCCCTGATACCCTCTCAGTGTTATTTAAAAATGGACATAATAGGAGTGGTAGAAGTGGTAGGGGTGAGAGATGATGTAGAACCTGAGACCGTAGGTCGAAGGGAAGAGGAGAGTCTGGTAGATGAGAATGCCAATATTTTTGATACTGTCCTGGTGGGACAATCTATTGAAACCGCCAGAGGAAAACTAGAAATTCTTAAGGACTGAGGTAGAGATACCTGCGGTGTTTTAAATCTTTCTTCCATTTCTTCTCTATTAGCCAAACCCCCCATTTCCATGAGTTTGTTAAATGGTGTGTGAAAAATTTCTCCGTCGTCAAAGGTGTCATTATGAATAAATCAAAGTCCAAAATCCTTTGCTCAGACCAATCTTCCGTCATCCGCAAAACCCTGCATATCCTAGACGAATTCGTCCATATATCCCAATACTACCAGGAAGAAAGTATTATACGTTGTTTTAGAGAATCTATAGATGAAAGTAAAGAAACCTTCCTGAAGGACTGTTCTAAACCCGATAGTGAACACATCGACCTGTCTTACCCTATTGACCTCAACCAATTCCATGAAGAAACTCACTGGCGTATATATATCCCTGGCCAATCAATTCCTAGGTCTAGATACCGACGCTTATGTCACAGAGTCATTATTGAGTCTTCTGTTCATCCTGAGTACTTGTCCGACCGCACCTCAGTTTACTAGGAAATGCTGTAAATCTTGCTGCCTTATGTTTGATGAGTTCCTGGCTGAGAACATCTATTCTCAGTTAGCAAATTTCCATGGAACTAGAATGTTCAGATTCTAGTCCTTTTTGTTAAGGATGCTTATAGCTTATAATGAGGAGGACCTACAAGTACCAGAACTAGAAATCACTACTGATATGGCCACGGATTACTGTAAATTCATGAACCAATTGATGGCTGAAATATACGACCTCTTCTTTCAAGAAAGGTTACCTAGGGTGTTTCCTGAGATGAGGCAAATGCTGCAGCTATCAAATAGCAAGAATATAGGGGATTGGTTCCTCATAGAATTTGGAACAACCATAAGGTTGTATGGCTTCACACATCCACCCTACATTCTGCCAGCTTTTCTAACCGCCAGGGTTTTCTCCTTGGAATTGTTCCGGCAAAGACTCATTGTTGAAGAAGAGCACTTCTTGAACTTTAAGAAAAGCTCAAATTTGATTTTCCCATGGGAAGTAAAACCATACATAGTTAGAAGCAGGGATGCTTTCTCCCTTGTTACCAACTTGCTTAGAGGCACGGAGTTTTCCCTGGGACAGGCGGTAAATTATGACCCTCACCAGATAATTTCCAAAAGGAGGAGAGCTCACAAATGCAGGACTTTCGAACACACTGAAATACCTGGACTTAGAGAAGAAGCAAACTAGGACGATTTCCCTAATCTTGCCCTGATGGATACCAACATAGAGCAGGGCACTGGATCACAGCTACCGGGGGTAGTTTCTCCACAAAGAGAATTGGATATAGTAGTTGCAATAACTGGAGAATTCTCATCACTGGTCAGCTATTCAGCGAGTTAAATAAAAAGAGGGGGTCCATAGCCCATGGACATTGAAGAAGTGGACACAGCCAGCATGCCCAAGAAGTAGAAAATAGAACGGGGATAGCAATTGGTGCAGGTTAAAAGGGGCCAAGAAAAGGGACATGTGAAGAAGAAGAATTTAGCAAAAGAACAGCAACAGGAAGAGCCCAAGATAGCCAAATTGCAAATACAAGAGTATGTATTTGACGGGCAGACTCCAAGAAAGCATGCATCCAAAGAGGACTAGCTAGGATCTTACCAAGAGAGGGCTGATAAAACTTTCAAGGAGACATCAGAACTATATAGCGAGGCATCACGGTTGCCTTATCCCAATGTGGTGCTGAAAACTGTAAGAGTTCATGCCACTGACACCCGTAGCTTAGACTTGGAAATGGGGAACAAGGTGTCAGAGGTCAGTGTGAACCTATCAAAGGTTCCCACTAATGACATAATACACCTCAACGAAGAGACTGGAGATATATTGAATGCCAGGTTTCTTAAGGCTACCGTACAGATGTCCAAGCTGGAGGAAAGTAAGGCAAAAAATTTAAATCTTTTAAGGAAGGTGAGAGTGGAGAATAAAGCACTCAAAACCCAAATCAACAATTTACAGAATGAAGCTATGCAAATAGAAAGACCTGCACATAAAGGGATTTTGGCTCAGAAATTGCTCGATGATAAAGAGAAGGAGATCCAGACCCTAAAAAAAAAGTTGAAAATACTTGCCACCCAGTTCTCCCAAGCGAAAGAATTGGGTGACTTTGTAAGAGAAAAAGAGACATTGAATGCTAAGCTTACCGAATGCAAATCTAAGCTACTAAAGCTCAAAGAAAAGGAGAGGCAGTGGGAAGCAAACATCCGACTTTTGAAGAAAAGAGATGTAGAATTAAAAACCATATTAGCGATGAAGGAAAAGGAGCTTGAAGGAAGAAGTGCGGAGAGTACAATTCAATCCATAGGTGTGGTTGGAGAGATAGATACTGGTTCCCTCTCTAGAGAAATGTCCCAAATAGGCCTAAAAGATATAGAGCTCATTAAACTAAAACAGTAGATCGAGGAACTGGAAAAAGAAAGGGTCAAAGAGAAACAAGGAAGAGAAAAGATAGAAGAGAAATGCCAAGGACTAATTCAACAAAATGCCAAGCTAATACAACAGGTGGTCGGTAAACTTTCCTTGCAAGGTGCTAGACATTTGATCTGGGATCAGATCATTATAGAAGCTGACAAGTTTCGGCCTTATCTAGATTTCATTGAAGACCAAGAAAGCGCTATGGTAGAAGCTAAGAAAACATTCCTGACAGTATTAGGAAAAATATAGAAAAGGCCCTTGGCGATAGCAGAGAATTCATTGCTTTCCTAAGCTCTTTGTCGAATGATTTCGCCAACCGATACGGTATCCAAAACAGGGTTGCCATTGTTTCCGGAGCTAGAAAGGTAGTTGCTAAGCACAGGATGTTGGAGACTATACGGGACAAAATAGAAGTTATTGAGCACAAAGTCCTGGAGGTCATCAAGATATTCAAACCACTGGTAAGCAAAGGGATCCCTTTTTTCTGGGAAGAAAAGGGTCCTTTATTGTCCCAAAAGGAGTATCGGGAGTGTCTGGTTCACTACCAATTAGACAACAACAAGTTTGGAGATATGCAACAATCATTGTCAAGGAAGATCGTTTTTGATAAATTGACTAGTGATTTTGAATCGTTGTTTGATTTTAAAGCCACATGCACTGAGGTCCCTGAGACTTCATACTCGGAAACGATGGAGCTAAAAGCACAAGCATACAACATGGCTATTGCGACCCTTCCTAGTCCTGATTTATGGAGAGTTATTCAGCAATATGGGTCGACCAAACTCAAAATGCAGCCGTAGGAGTGGCAATGATACGCAGGAATTTTTCTCTACATTGCACGCTCATCCCAACGATCGCCTCTCTCAGAAATTTGTATAGTTGTCACCCGCCGGATGGAAGTATAGGAAACTCTCGTGCATATTTCCTCTTGCATTCAACATTTCATTGTTTAGCTATTTCATGCAAATCGCAGCCAATGTGCCACCTAAGAGTTCATTAGAATATGTCCTTCAATTGTAACAGATTTTGATTCTCGGATGTCGGTCTGGGAAGTCCAAATGCTATAAATTACCTCCTGAAGAAGGAGAAAGGGTTGAAACCAGTGTAATTTTTTTGTGTATTCTTTCAAGAGAATTTTAGTAAAATTGTAGAGCCGAGGTCGGCGTTTTCCTACAGTGATTCATGTGTCATTCGTATTTGCAGTCTGTTGCTTCCTTTCTTATGTGAATGTTTTTCCAGTTTATCTCTCGTATTTTGTTTTATTTCATATCTAAATGTAGTGTATAACAGTTTGGAATTCATACTTTCTATTCTCCGTTTGTTGTTTCAGATATTCACAAAAAATTTCTTCTAAATTTACTACAAAATTCATTTTTTCAATGATCTGTGTTAATGGTATGTTCATATTCTTCTTTTCCACCAGACAATTATAAATTGACTATGATCGAGTGGCTACCTTGCCCTTGTGTCGAAATCACTTGCATAAGTTTTGTTTATTTTTGTTACATATCTTGACTCCATCGCCCAATGATTCTGTGTTTTGTTTCAACCAATTTTACAAACAATATATAGTTTCACTTGTATATATCTGTCATTGTTAACATTTGGTGAGAGATCCATCTCAAAAGAGTAGAAGTCCAGTTATCTCTTCAAAAGTGGTTCATCTGTTACCTGGGAGCGAGCTTCCGCAACCTTTGTCTCAATTCCAGTGCTAACACATTCCATTAAACAATCCACAAAACAAGTTGATTCTACTGATCTGAATTGACTAGTAATTCTAGGAATCACTAGAATAATTAAATCCATGGCTCATAGAATAATTCAAATGAAATTAAAACTCTAAATAACATGTTTTTTCATTCATAATGGAGGTATATCTCATTCTGACATTTTTTCAAACACTTCATATGAAAATTCACAAATCTACTCAAGACAATTCCATTGAAGGAGCTAGATATTGGAAATTGATTTAGAATTTCGGTAGAAATTTCCCCAACACTACCAAGAATATTTATCCTCACATTCTCAAACACATTTCAATATTATTTATCATACATGATCAAAATTAACCCTCAATCATTTTTACAAACACTTCATGTGATAATTCTCCAAACTATGCCAAACAGTCTGATCGAAGAACTAGATTTTGAATAAAATGTAGAAGCATCAAAGAGAAGTGTATCCGAGGATACAGTACCATAAAAATACACAATATATGATGAACAGGTGAAAAACTATTAGTTATGTAGCATAGGTTACAAATAATTATTTCCTCAAACAATTTGTGCACAAAATCCCAAAAACTAGTTTCCAATTCCTTCATAAAATTTACTTGCATAAATAGATTGTATTCTATGAGAAATTTCTTCCACAAATAACTCATACGTTTCATAAAAAATTTCATGTGCATCCATAATAAATCATATCATATCCAATTAAATTAAATAAACATGAGATAAATCATGTATCTTATCAATGCGCAACCGACATCATCCGGACCACATTCCACCCAGCCTTTGGCACTGCCAAGCCAGATCTCACTTTGACATGACACCCCTAATATGAGGCCACATATACACAATAGAGGTGCAGTGAAGAATAAATCAAGTATCAGATTGAGAATCCAAAACTCTATTCCTCACCACATACTTTCTTTTCCACCCCACTATCAGGTTCAATGGTAATATAGACCCCCTAGGCCATTGAGATATCGTCATTCACCATTAGGATTTATGTGTAGGTACAGGACAAATCCAAGTAGTGGAAATAGAGGAACATCAAAGGTATGAATAACCATAATCAACAACCATTTAAAAGAACCATGAAAAACAACCCCCAAACCAAGGATATAAAACATGGATTTATAGACCAAATAAGATAATCCTAACTCAATTGGGTCAAATCAAACCAAGGTAAGCCAACTTGAGTCAATCCAAGGAGTGTAATTCAACCATAAGAGGTTAACTCTAATCCAATCCAAGCATTTCAAATTTCAAGGAGAGTGATGCCAATCCACTCCACCCAACTCAAATTCTTGTGTGGACATATCATCCATGAAGAGGAATCAAAATTAGTGATGTGAAGTATCACACAAGCCAAGGCATATTCCGAAAATATCAAAAGGGGGGTTACACAAGGATTTACACAATATTTACACAAGTATTTACACAAGGAGTTACATAAGTATTTACACAACTTTTGAGGTGTTAAGGCTAAAAATATCTAGTGAAGGAACACTTGTGCAAATGGGAGTTACAAAACCAAGTGTAACCTCCACAAAGGAGTTACAAAACCACCAAAGGGGATCAATAAACAAATGGCACCCACCCAAAAACCAAGGAGGCCCACTAAATGATGAATTAGGCTCAATAATACCAACATAGGCTAAATTAATCAAAAGTTGGGCCCTTTGTACAATGTTTGGGTGATAATCAATTAATAAAGACACCAAGGCATATATATGGACCAATATCAACCAAACAAGTTCTAAAGTGCTTGTAATGCCCCTATTCCCACTCACATTGTGTATATAGGCCTCCCATATTCTTTTAGTGTTCCCCGATGTGTCATTTGTTTAATTAATTATTTACAAAATAATAATAATGTCTCTAGGTCCTCAAAGACCCTTTTTCTTGCACCATGTTCCACAATAATAAACAATTACAAATTACATATGTATGGGGATTGATACACAGGGTATTACATCCCCCCCTTTAACCATGCATCGTCCTCGATGCATAATACATACATTTTTTTACAACTTTGAAAAGGATCAGTACCTTCAATTTTCAAACAGTCTTTCTTGAAACTCCTATTCCAAGAAACCACAATAACTCCCATTACTACTTTCATGTCTATCTCCACTGCCTATGGGATGTGACTCCCTTCACCTAACTCTCTCCTCAATACATCAGCCTCCCATTTCTTGGCTTCTTGTGCGAGAACCAAGACTAGCAGCAAGGGTCAATCTCCAATCCCCATTACAGGGTCTTCAAATATCAAAAAGATACATTCACTTGAAAATCATATTTCAATCAAGTATATGATTAAAATCAGGTATAAAAATATACGATATCATAAATCAATCACCATGGAACATATACAGAAAACAACAACATGAATATCACATGAGAGAATACTTATCTCAATTTTGGGAAACTAGCTTCAACGGGACAATGTTCCTCCCATAAGAAGAGCACAATCAGTTTAGAAACTCTTAGAACTACCTCTTCTGAGAGCCTCAATTATTCCCACTACTACTTTATTATCTATCTCCAATGCCTTCTTGGGGGAATTGTCCCATTTCCTCACTTCCTGTGCAAGAACCTGGACTAGTAGAGTGATATGACAGAAGAAAAGGGGTGACAATCCACCAGACTATCTCTCTAGAAATGGATACTAGACTTCTCTCTGAGCGAATCCAGGAACACAGTCCCAACAACCAAACCATATTCTTCAACAAAGATACTTGAAATAGAGATGCTTATTTAACAAGGATTCTTTTTCACATTCCCAACAGACACATGGTTACCAGTAAACATATATATTGTTCAACAAGATTCTTAAAATACGTTTTTCAAAAAAATAAATTTCCAATTAATTACATGAAATACTTCAGTATATGCAAGGTACTCGAGATATAGATACTTCTTCAACAAAATTCTTGAAATGCATCTAATTGAATCTTATTCTAATCAATTTCAATCATATGAAATGTATCTAATATACATGAAATTTGTTCAGATAAGTCAATCACATGATATGCATTACCAAGATTCTTTTGCATGATTTATCACTCAAATAATTTTCCTACAAGGATGCATGAAGTGTCAATAAGATGCATGAATTATCACTATGATATTTTACAAAGATGCATTTCAACAAAGGTATTTGATATACTACAAGGATACCCAAGCAAGATACTTTCAGCAAAGATCACAAGGATATATTTTCTTTCAACAATGATCCCTGCATAGTTTCCTGACAAAGATACTAGTACCACATTCTACACAATTAGTATTGAATATATAAGGATACATGAAGTTCATCTTCAATAAAGGTACATGTATCATACTTAATCGGTTACATGGTTAGTACCTACTTTTCAACAGATATATACAAAATACCACCAAGTTATTACTAGTATACCTTTCAATAATGACACAAGATACTTTTCTAATGAATATTTTCAAAGATAGTCTAAATAATTTTTCATTTTAATGTAACAAGCAAAGTGAAGTTATATGCAAAAGTTATAATCTAACTAAGAACCAAAAACGGCCATAACAACATATTATTTTTCATCTCAACACAAAGCATAATTCTTCTTAGAGATCATTCAAAAATCCATTATTTATCAACTAATATCAATCATACAATGACCCTCATGCATATATCATCCATACAAACATCGATCATCAATTCATAATATCTTAACCTATATCAATCATATATCGATCATGTAATATCAACCAAGGACAACCATACATGCATCAACTAACCATATGAGAATCAATCATAGTACGTCAATCAAAACAAATCAACCATAATACATCAACCATCATACATAAATTAGAATGCATTAATCAGAATACATCAATTATAATACACAATCAAAATACATTAAACATGATTCATCAAGCAAAAGACAATTATCATAATACGTCAATCAGAATACATCGGCCAACGTACATCAATTGGAATACATTAATCAAAATACACAATATGAATACATCAACCAAGATTAGTCAAGCAGAAGACAATGATCATAATACATCATCCAAAATGCATCAACCAAGATGCATCAATCATACGCATAACAACCATTACAACCAATGACAACCAATAATAGCCATACATACAATGTTGACAATGTCATACATGTATCAACCATTAATCAAATAATTCCAATCAATAACATCCAATTGCAACCAATAATATCAAACAACATACATCAACTATAGAAATCATATCAAGTAGTTACTATTTATCATAATATTACATAGAATTATTAGCACATGAGGATATATATAATTATTCATTACATTACTTATTATTTACACGTAGTGCACTACTTATCAATCAAAGTAATTACATAGTCACCTCAAACAACCAAACATCCTACCACCAAAATATTATAATATTCTACAATAAAATAATTACTAGCTATACAACACATTATTTGTTGATGTATTTGTAACTTCGAAATGTATTCACTTGTATATATTATATATTGTATTTCTTTGTACCCCGATGTTCCTATCGGTAGAATCATTAATGTAATCAAGTCATGTAAATTCATAGAGTTTAACCATCGTTTGTAAGTCAAGGAAAAATTCCCCACAATTGTGGGGTACTAGCGTTATTAGACTCTCCTAGAGAAGTTAGCCCAGGTGAATAATTGTCAAGTGGACAACTAGTTCTATTTTAAAAACACACTCACTGAATTGTAGCACATGAGTGAGAAAAGAGGAGCTCACACAAGTGAGAGAGAGAGAACAGTTGTCCGAGATCATCTTTCTGTCTTTGGGTTTTACTTTTTCTATTGGTGCTCATTCTATATCTGAGGAAGTTGTGGGGTTTTCTCCTTTATGGTTTCCCCGAGGAAAACTCTTTGTGTCTCTTGTCTCTTGTGATTATTGATGTGCATGTTATTCTCTCAGATAAGATCCTAAATCATATTGATTAAATGATAAAAATCTAACATGGTATCGGAGCTAACCTAAGAAGAAGACAATGTGCAGCTACATAAGATAGGGATTCTGACTTTTTTGGTCTCTCTCCACAGATCATCAACAAAAGGAGGCTAGGTTAACTCTCCATTGAAGGGTGCAACTTTCTGTCGAAGGAGGATTTGATTGCAGGCATTTTCAATTTTTGACCTATCACTACTACGGGAAATTAGGGCTTTTCATAGAAGAGGAATTTTTGAGTGAGCCCAGCATAGGATTTCTCTCCTCCTCAAAATCAAAATTTAGAGTCTAAGATCAAAATTTTTGGTTGGGTAAAACTCTGGGAAAATAAAAACCTAATCTGACCCCGGACCAGAAAACCCTAAAAGACTAAACCTAGTCATTTTGGTGCATTCGTTATATCTCGATATTGGAGAAGGATCAAGAGCTGAAACATTTACAGGCCGAAGATAAATTCCTAATGTACGCTTTGTAAAAGTTTCATCCTCATATTCGCTATTTTCTAGGAGATATGATTCCTCCAAATCAGGGTTCCATACTCTCCTAGGATTCATCCCTAAACAAGACACGTAGGGAAAATTGCTATATCTCGGGCTATGAAGGTCAAAATGAAATTTTGCAAGATGTTACAGATAGGGAACAAACTATAATTTCTATGGAAAACGTTTCAGAACCTGAAGTTGAAACGGTGACACATGGAAGTTTGTATAAGTTCGTTATTCTGAACAATCCTAAAATAAGTCACCTTGGGAAAAATCTCATAAGTCCCAATTAGTGAAACCAATTCTTCCCAAACCTATAGTGTTGGAATTAGGACAGACGAGGATACCTCAGTGAGAAGTTTCAGACACAAAGGAGCATTACTTTAAGATATATTGCAGAAACAATATCAGGAAATTTTGTAGAAGAAATTGAAGAAAACTAGGGCATCAGATATTTTGCAGTTCTGATCACAGTTTTGGGAAAATGAGGTGCTTGCTTCTCAGCTCGCCTTCGGGATACACATATTTCTATCCAATCATATCTAAAAGATTCCAAGTTTTGAAAATTAGGGTTTCTATGACAAACCCTAGATCATCCAAATCCAGAACCGGGACAGACACCTCAAATCAATAAGATCTAATCTTTTGCTATTTACATTTGAGGTTCTCATTTCAAAATGGCCTATCACATCATCTGGATGACAAGCTTGGTGAAGCTGAAAAATTTTGAGCATGGAAGTATAGGATTTCACTGGTTCTTGAAGAAAATGAATTGGATACCTACATAAGTGGAGAGGTTCTAGTTCCAGAGGGAGATGAGGCTAAGGCCTTACACAAGAAGAACTTGGTCAAGGACAAGAGGATTATTGTTGATTCTATCAAGGATCACCTTATACCATAGGTGTCTTCCCTAAAGACACATAAAGATATGTTTGATTCCTTGACCAAGGTATTTGAAGGGAAGAACATAAATCAGAAGATGACTTTGAGAAACCAGTTGAAGAATGTAAAGATACAGAATGCAGAGACCATATAGTCATACTTTACAAGGGTCTCTCAAATCAAAGAACAACTTGAAGCAGTGGATGAAGAAGTAGAGAATGTAGAAATTGTGATAACCAGCTTGAATGGACACCGAGGATCATGGGATTCATTCATTCAAGGAATGTGTGCTATAAGGAAGTGACTACCGTCAACAGACTTTGGGAAGAGTGCACACAAGAAGAAGCTTGACTCATAATAAGAGAAGAGAAGATGGGAGCAACTAAAGATCAAGCTCTCACGGTTCAAAGAAGATCCCTCAAGCCATGAGGAATATGAAGGACTCAATGCTTGAAGAACCTCTTATCCATCTTAGCATTTGGATAAGAAATGATGATGTTATGAATAAAGAAGATGATGAAGCCGAAGGCTCAAGAAGGAGTCTACCCACAAAACGAATAAAGATAAGTATTCAATTGTCATTTCATGATATTATTTGGTTATGCATTTGTTTATATTCATTTTATTTGTTATGCATGATAAAATGTTTGCATTAGTGACAACATACTACTAATATGCATGTGATGGGTAAGTATCCCATGGTGTTATACAACTCTCCATTGCTACGTATCTAGAATGAAACCTCTTTGCTGACATATTGGATTAGTGCACAATCTCAATGATGTCATGGAAGAGATGGAAGGCATCTAGAAAGTTTCTGTGGGATATGGATGAATGTTGTATTGGCTAAAATAGTTACATGATTATATCTCTATGAATAATATTTTTCCATTATAAATATGCATTATGAAATCTTTCTAATCATACAACCAATGCATTTGACTTGTAGGAAAGATCGCGTACAATATCCTACAAGAAAAGAAGGATGAGACTTGTTCCAAAGAACAAGTGACGACTGTTCAAGATTCACTCAAATAATCCAAAATGAAGAATGATGACTAGAATGCGATTTTGAAGACTTGAAGGGAAGTCCGTAGTATCTTCCATATGGATCTACAAGATCCAGCGTGCAATAGATGGCAACATCGTGGGATACAAGGAAAGATTCGTAGCACGATGCTTCTCACAGAAAGAAGGCATAGAATAAAAAGAGACATTTGCAACCACTGGGAGTTGAGACATATGACAGATAGAATCGTGTACAAGCTCAGAAGGCACCCATGGGATAACCCATACATGAGGAGCTTGAAGATCACCTAGAGTGATGAATATATTAACCTTTGCTACAAGGTTGAAGATGAAATCCTATAGAGGATGGCAAGCTCACAGATGGGTGCAAGAAGAAATTTTGAAAAAGTTAAAGATAGAATATCGTGGTATCCAGTGACCCTAAATGGATACATAGAATATTAGTAGCATAGGAAGTCACTTGTCACTCCAGTACATAATGTTTCAATGCATAGAGTATGAAAGGAAGAGGGAGAATGATACTCCGCTTCAGAGGGAGTGACTGCAGAATATCCTGAGGTTCGACATGATACAACAGGATGGACAACTTACTGATGGCTCTAGGATTTACTGAGAATAAAGAGGATTCCAACCTTTACTTCAAGGTTGAAGGTGGAATACCATTAATGCTCCTGTTATACGTCGATGACTTGCTCTTGTGGGAAAGAGGAACTCATTGAAGTTTCAAGAAGGATACTTGTTGTCAAGTTCGATATGAAGGACTTGGGTATGATGCACTACTTTCTAGGCATGGAGTTGTAGTAGAGTGGGGATGGAATCTCCATTGGACAAGGGAAGTATGTAGTGGAGATCTTGAAGAGGTTTGAGATGATGGACTGCAAGGCCATGACCACACCTATTGCATTGAACTTCAAGTTATTGAGTGATGCTTCATCAAAGTCAGTTGATGCCATAGTGTATTGTCAGATGATTGGGTCATTGATGTACTTAAAGAATATGAGACCATAGATTTGCTTTGCTGTGAACACATTGAACCAGTTCCTGACAGATCTGAGACATGTTCACCATATTACTACAAAGCATATTCTGAGGTACCTGAAGGGTACAGTTGACTATGGGATAAAGTATGATACGAATCAGAAGATTAACCAGGAGGGATATGTGGATTCAGATTGGGCAGGAAGTTCCATTGATAGGAAGAGAACTTCAAGGTGTTGCTTCAGTATGGGGTTGTTGGAGCAGGATCCCGCGGCTACAGAAGAAGCTGCTAGTTTAGCGGAGAGATAATTTTTGGCGAAAATAAGATAAGACAGAGCTACGACGCCGTAGTACGTTTCTAGCTGTAGAGCAGAGCCAAAAACCATGAATTTTTAGATAGAGAAGTCAAGAAAGGAAACGGTACCTGAGCGGCCGAGAAGAGAGAGCTCACCCACTGCATTGAAGGCAACGACGGAAGACAGGAGGGCTCAGCGACCCTCATAAAGGAGAAGGAGCAACGAGGCTAAAGCATTGAAGATGAAGGACAGAAAAGAGAAGCGGTACATAGTACCCATGATCAGTGCCGGGAAGCATGGAAGACTGCAGAGAGCTGTGGTGTGATGGAAAGCGGCTACCTCAAGTACAGATATGGCCGACTGTCACTAGTTATGGTTTTGGGTTACTGTTGGGACAGGCCCACAGTGTTGTAATGGCAAGACCTTCGGGCTGCCTATAAAGGGATATATTTTGTATTGTAAAAGGGTTGATTAGTTAGTTGGTTCATTCAGTTGTTAGTAGTGTTTTGCAGACTATTAGACTGTCGTAAAAGCCTAGCTCTGGTTTTGTTATTAGCGGTAGCAATCTTACAGTAACCAGTAGTTGGCTTATAGAGTATGCATGTAACGATCCACAGGGATCGAAAGAGAGGGAAGATTATATTGTAGGAGAGCAATATAGAGAGAAAAGAGATCTAAGAGAGAAGATCTTGAGCTGCATATACGGTGCAGTAGAACTGTGTTTTACCTTCCCCTGAGCTATAAGAAAAACATAGTTCTGTGGACGTAAATTCCATCCTAGAGGTGAACCACGTTAAAATCAAGTGTTATGCGATTGGTTTATGTGTTATGTTTACTTGTGCATTTCTCAGTCATTTCATGGACTTTGTTTACAGTTTAATGAATGAATGTGTTAATCAGTTCACAGCAATATAGAAGGATAAACATAAGTCAAAGTCTTTGGCATGTTGTATATCGTTCATTTATGCTTTGCGTGAAACAGTCACTAGTTGCAGTATTGAATAGCCTTGTATGTTAAGTCTTGCACGTCGACACAAGCAACACTAAGTGCACTAAACCATGGAGGTAGGATATCATAGAGAGGTGATACTGCACCGGCAGAGGAGCTATGGTGCGCGATACCGCTGGTTGAGGACTTAGCGTTGGGCAGGAGCTGCGTGTCGCACGGTGAGCGGCGATGCAATAAGGTTGGAGATATCGCGAGTCAGGGAAAGTGCGTGACATAGAGAAGGACCGCACGGCAGTATAAAGGAATATCTCACTGCTAGAGAGCTATGAGATGAGGAGATCGCGTGACGCGATCAGAAGGTCGTGCGACGCGCAGAGAAAGAGACCCCATAGCTAGAAGAGCTACGAGTCGCAAGTAGGATCGCCACAGAACCTGGTCCAAGACACTTAAGTCCTTGGCCAACCCATTAAATTCACTTCGGGTGAGACTTCAGGCTGCTTTGCGGTCTGTCGCCGAAAGGGCCAGTGAGCTAGGGGTGTTGTTGGTTGATTATAGTAAACCCGGGTCTGCCCATAGTAGCCAACAAATGGTTTCATTGTGAGTTTTGAACAACTGAGCGCTAATGTTATGTTGGCATCCCACTAGAGAAGAGTTTCACCAGTGGCTAGATTCAAACCTAAGGGAGTTTGCCAAGAAAGAAAATCGGAGCCGTAAACTGAGCATAGAGGACTGGTTACAAAAGCATATCGCTTCAGATATACACGCCATATTTTTTGCAACCTATGGAAACAAGCTTTACGACTGGTTATCCAAGTTGACAGATATGAACATATTCAAGAAGAAAAGAAACATTGTCTGGACACCGGAGCTGATTCAGACCGTACAGAGACTCGACAATCCCATTACAAGAGCAGTGGACTTCTAGCTTGCGAGTGTGCTAGGAGGCTTCGTCACAGAATTTACAGTTGACCAAAGAAAAAGCTTCAGCGAGGCTGAGCAGTACTTCTTCAAAGGATATCGTGGTAATTACCTAAAATCTCTAAACTTGTCCATTAAGATGTTGCTACATGAAAAAGGAGTAATGGACATGATTTTAGATGAATAAGTAAAGATAGTAATGTCACAAGAGTTTGAAAGTGATTTTGATGACATTGGACGAACACGTAGTGGCAAGAAATATAAAGTAGTTTTCGGCTCTCATGTATTTGGAGATAGTTCAGACAATATTAGGCAATCGAGTCCTAGTACCACAGAAGAACCAGAGGGGGGCATCCCTTACCATCCCTATACCCCACAGAAACAAACCGGAACTCAGAGTAATCCCGTAGGTACTCCATCCAGTAGCTCACAGACAGTACCTACTACCGCTACATCACCTTCACCTACATCGCTGATTGGTAGTAATCCAGTCAATCAGAACCTACTGCAGAGAAATAGAATGGGAGATGATATGAAGCTACCTACCTTTAAGGGTACAGGAGCAGAGGACCCAGAACAACATTGGTTTCTATGTGAAGCCATGTGGACCATTAAAACAATCAACGATGATAACCTTAAACTTGTACAGTTGGTCACCACGCTCAGAGATCGAGCTTTAACATGGTACATAAAGTATACCACAGTACCCAAGACACTTGCCCAAGTCAAGAATGCCATGATTAAAGAGTTCAAGAAACCTAAGTCTGAATCTCAGTGCATAACAGAGCTCAAGGATATTAAGCAGCTACCATCAGAATTAGTATGGGACTTTGACCAAAAATTCAAAGCTCTTATAGACCAAGTAAGCTTTGAGTTTGCGCCGGAGCAGCATAAGGAATGGTTTATTGCAGTGCTGCTCCCTCACATCAAATTTCCACTAATGCAGTAGAAACTCCAGACGCAGGATGACGCGTTGGAGATGGCGATGAAGCTAGAAGCTTCACCTTTAGCTGAAACCAGCGCAGGCATGACAACGCTACAAAACTAGTTGGCCAACCTCACATTACAGATACACGAACTTAAGAAAGAGAAAGATGTTATGCAAGACATATGGTGCTTACGATGTAGAGCACAGGGTCATACCAAAGAAAACTGTCCAGTCTTTGCAGAATATTTAGCATCAGGGGCTCCTAACCCCTTACCACGAACGCAAGGGCCATGGTGTGAAATATGCAAAACATAAGGACATCCACCTCAGCAATGCCCTTTGCTTCAGAAGTATGTATAGACACCTAAGAACCTATACTGTGTCTTCTGCAACTCTGTCGGACATAATGAACAGGATTTCCAAGCCTATGATCATGTTAGATAGAAAACATGACATATACAGAGTCCAGTCAGAAACACAGGGTCCAGCAGCAGGACCATAGCCTGATCCGACTTATGGTGGCCGGGGAGGAGGATTCAGAGGACGAGGCCATGGAGGAGGATTTGCATGAGGAGAAGGCTTCAACAGAGGAGAAGGTTTTGGCTGTGGTCATGGACCAATCACTTGTTATAACTACGGAGTTGTAGGACACTATGCTAGGGACTGTCAGAGCCCCACTACCACTTGTAACTACTGCAAATCTTATGATCATACCATAGAGGAGTGTCCTACCTTGATAGCTAAGATCAAAGACCCTAAGCCAGCAGTACACTAGAACATCCAGCTTATTGCTGTTGAGCAGGCAGAACCAGAACCAAGAGTCAATATTGTGACTCGTAGCGGTGCTTCCACCAGTGGGACATCGCAGGGGACCGAAAAGAACACAAGTCAAGAGTGGGTGTGCAGAGCTCCTAGTAAAGCAACATCACTCGACCTATAGAAGAATAAAGAGACATTTCATGAAGCCAAGGATTCCTTTGATGAACCTACGCAATCAGGATCACAAGTACCACCATCTAGGGGCATACCGCAGCAAGCACCTTGTGGTGATAGCTCTGAACAGATACCGCAGGCTACCACATCGGGAAGATGTGACGAGGATGAATCGACAGCAAGTGTACAATCCTTCCTGTGCAGTTGCTTGAAACTTGTGAGAAATGAAAAAGCTATCAGCGAGCTACAGCGCATCATAGATCAGTGTCAGCAACCTTCTCTCTCAGGCAGTGCACACCGCACTATTCATAATATTACAGGACATACAAGGACCGGAAGAGAGATGAAGCTCACAACACAGATTGGAGAGTTTGAAATGGATGAAGTCGTCTTAGATCTAGGATCAGAGGTGAATGTTCTAACTAAGTAGACATGGGAACAGATGGGTAGCCCTCAGCTAGTCAGATCGCCTATCCACCTGAGATTAGCTAATCAGCAGCGAGTATCACCATTGGGTCGACTGCCGCAGGTGCCAGTTGACATTGATGGAGTTCGCAGTTTTGTGGACTTCGAGGTTATAGAAATCATTGGTGACAATCGACCGTATCCAGCATTATTAAGTATTGATTGGGAAATCGGTAGCAAGGCTTTCATCGACCTAAAGAGAAGACAAATGACCTTTGAGGATGCGCAGATCCGAGTCATCGCACCGTTGGATCCTCACCAGGGTCCTAGATACATTGAACCTATCCGAGCAGAGGAGGAGACGCATAACATGGATAGTCTCTACCAGATGACTGCGAACCAGAACGACTACATTAATCCAACCATAGAAGGGGACATTAGTTGGCGATGTGACAGTTCATGCACATCGGATTCCGATGTTGGTCTAGAGAACTGGTAGGATAGACTTTACGAAGTCTCAGTGCGCAGATGTGCGTTTATGAGTAAGTCACTACGATGGATTGGTGCAGAGATCACTGAGATTCCATCATATCATGGTCTGACAGATATTCAGGACTTCCTTAAGCAGTTTGAGCAACAGATTCCTTACAAGCAGAGGATCACAGTTATGGACCTTGCAGTACGAGCCACACCTGCAAGATGGTGGTATGTGCATAAAGAGAATATCGCATGATGGGATGATATTAAAAGACTGATGGAAATTAGATTTTCTGTCGACAGAGAGTATGTCCAGCAGAAGTACATAGGCGAAACTGATCCCAGGGCACACATTCAGACATGTGAACAGAACTGGTCGGACATTCCCGAGGATGAATGGGTTCACAGATTCATTCACACATTGGACACAGTTCCAAGGAACTGGTACACAGAGACCGAGTTGCACAAGGGGACGACCACATGGTCACTTATGACAGGCAGTTTCCTACTCACCTTCGCATTTGAATCAGAACATCCAAGTGTTTCTCAGGCCCTAGACATAATCAAGATCAAGATATTTGACGACTGTACCATCTCAGTGCAGGCTCAACCTGATTGGGCCATCCAGTTGCAAGCCGCGCTTGAGTGCTATAATTTCGCAGCAAAGTTAGACAATGAAGATAAGGATGAGGATGAGGATCCTCACAACACCAACATTTTGGAGTCAGAAGGGACTCGCGATGTTGGGGGATCACAGTTAGAGATTCCAGCAATCACCGAACCCATCAAGATTAAAAAGATCAATATTGGCACAGACGCAGAACCTAAGTTTGCCTCTATTGGAGACTATTGGAACGATGAAACAGTCGAACAGATTGCAGATTTGTTACATGACTATCAGGACCTATTTCCCACCAACTTCATAGAGATGAAGGGAATAGTTGGAGACCTGGGAGTTATGAGGATACCATTGAAGGAGGATGCTAGACCAGTCAAGTAGCGCCCATATAGATTGAATCCGCACTACAAAGAAAAAGTAAAGGAAAAAATCGATAAGATGCTAGCAGCAGGAATCATTGAGCTGGTAGAAGAAAGCGAATGGGTTAGCCCCATGGTCGTACAAGAAAAGAAAACAAAAGGAGACATCAGGATCTGTGTCGATTTGTGCAAGCTCAACGATGCATCACTTCACGATCCATTTCCAACACCGTTCACTGATGAGGTATTAGACAACATGGGAGGACAGGAGGTATACTCCTTCACTGATGGCTTTTAAGGCTACCATCAGATCAGAATACATCCAGAAGATCGATCCAAGACCACCTTTGCAACAGAATGGGGCTCGTTCCAGTATACGGTAATGCCCTTTGGTATTAAGAATGCAGCACTTGCTATCAGTGTTCAGAAAAGGGTAGACAAAGTGTGAACATATGAGGAAAGAGAGCAAGATCTTTCCCAAGTTTTACAGAGCATCGCCTTGGAACTGCCCCAATGTAACATTGAGTTTTCCCTACCAGTTCCGCAGAAGCTAAGAAGTGTAGCAGACAGAGCAAAGGCTCTGGAAGAAACCATGGCTAGGATGGACGAAGAAGTGACCAGGATGAAGGTAGACCATGAAGTACAAATCGTTGAGCTTGAGGCTCGCATACAAGACACATCCCAGGTATACCAAAAAGCACGACTAGAATCCCTTTGACTCACTTCTGCGCAGATGCAATCTCGCATCGACGAAGCACGGTTAGTATTAACCGATGCGACGAACACATGGGCCGAATTAGATGAGCCCCCAGAGAAAGTAGAAATCCAGTGAAGTATTCAGTAGATAGAGAATACTGCAGTGACAATGAAAGAGGAAATTAAGGGCTTGGCAGCTCTTCAAAAGATGAAGAATACAAAGGAGATGAACTGTTTGCAGCAGGAAGCGCAGCAATTAAGAACAAAGGAGATACACCTTAATGACCTGCTTCAACCATATCAAGAGCAAATCATCGAAATAGTCGATACGGCTGAACAGAAGATGAAGGAGTTCACTACCACGAGAGAGGAAACTGACGCCACAGAAGACACCAGTATTAATCAAGATTTGCTTGACTCGGCACAAGAGCGTGTCGAAGTGATGGAGAAGGAAGTCACAGGACTTCAAGATAGGTTGCAGAGGACTTCACAGGAAGCCAAGGCAAAGCTATAGCAGGAGAAACCCACTGGAAGTGGCTCGAGGACGAGCCACAAGTAAGTGTTAGGGGACTGTTGGAGCAGGGTCCCGCAGCTACAAAAGAAGCTGCTAGTTTAGCGGAGAGATAAGTTTTGGCGGAAAGAAGATAAGACAGAGCTACGACGCCATAATATGTTTCCAGCTGTAGAGCAGAGCCGGAAACCATGAATTTTTAGATAGAGCAGTCAAGAAAGGCAACAGTACCTGAGCGGCCGAGAAGAGAGAGCTCACCCACTGCATTGAAGGCAGCGGCGAAAGATAGGAGGGATCAGTGACCCTCATAAAGGAGAAGGAGCAATGAGGCTGAAGCATTGAAGACGAAGGACAGAAAAGAGAAGCGGTGCATAGTACCCATGATCAGTACCGGGAAGCATGGAAGACTGTAGAGAGCTGTGGTTTGATGGAAAGCGGCTACCTCAAGTACAGATATGGCCGACTATCACTAGTTAGGGTTTTGGGTTACTGTTGGGACAGGCCCACAGTGTTGTAATGGCAAGACCTTCGGGCTGCCTATAAAGGGATATATTTTGTATTGTAAAAGGGTTGATCATTTAGTTGGTTCATTCAGTTGTTAGTAGTGTTTTGCAGACTATTAGACTGTCATAAAAGCCTAGCTCTAGTTCTGTTATTAGCGATAGCAATATTACGGTAACCAGTAGCTGGCTTATAGAGTATGCATGTAACGATCCGCAGGGATCGACAGAGAGGGAAGAGTATATTGTAGGAGAGCAATATAGAGAGAAAATAGATCTAAGAGAGAAGATCTTGAGCTGCATATGCGGTGCAGCAGAACTGTGTTTTACCTTCCCTTGAGCTATAAGAAAAACATAGTTCTGTGGACGTAACTTCCATCCTGGAGGTGAACCACGTTAAAATCAAGTGTTATGCGATTGGTTTATGTGTTATGTTTACTTTTGCATTTCTCAGTCATTTCATGGACTTTGTTTACAGTTTAATGAATGAATGTGTTAATCAGTTCACAGCAATATAGAAGGATAAACATAATTCGAAGTCTTTGGCATGTTGTATATGGTTCATTTATGCTTTGCGTGAAACAGTCACTAGTTGTAGTATTGAATAGCCTTGTATGTTAAGTCTTGCACTTCGACACGAGCAACACTAAGTGGAAGTCTTTAGCATGTTGTATATGGTTCATTTACGCTTTGCATAAAACAGTCACTAGTTGCAGTATTGAATAGCCTTGTATGTTAAGTCTTGCACGTCGACACGAGCAACACTAAGTGCGCTAAACCACAGAGGTAGGATATCACAGAGAGGTCATACCGCACCGGAAGAGGAACTGCGATGCGTGATACCACTGGTTGAGGACTTAGCGTTGGGCAGGAGCTGCGTGTCGCACGGTGAGCAGCGATGCAATAAGGCCGGAGATATCGTGAGTCAGGGAAAGTGCATGACATAGAGAAGGACCACACGGTGGTATAAAGGAATATCTCGCTGCTAGAGAGCTGCGAGATGAGGAGATCACACGGCGCAAGCAGAAGGTCATGCGACGCGCAGAGAAAGAGACCCCGTAGCTACAAGAGCTACGAGTCGCAAGAAGGATCGCCATAGAACCTGGTCCAAGACACTTGAGTCCTTGGCCAACCCATTAGAGTCACTTCGGGTGAGACTTCAGGCCACTTTGTGGTCTGTCGCCGAAAGGGCCAGTGAGCTAGGGGTGTTGTTGGTTTATTATAGTAAACCCGCGTCTGCCCATAGCAGCCAATAGGTCAGGTGTGATATCTTGATTTAGCGGGAAGGAGTCCTGCATAGCGCTAAGAATAGTTGAGGAAAAATATGTTGTCACTTTCTCGAATATTTGGGAGGCAATATGTTTCTTTTGAAAACTACTATTTGATTTGATTGATCTGACTTGCATTTTTTATGATGCAGAGAGTAGCAGTGAAGCTCTAGTTTATGATCCAGACTAAGATCTCTTGAAAGAGGGATTTATAGCATAGCTGATGAGACAGGTTGTCTGAGCATAAAATCCTGGTAAAGCTTGTAGGTTGCTCAGACGTAATAAATATTGTAGGTTTTCCTTGGATGTAATCAGTCCTAGTGAAGCTCACAATTTATCCTTGGACGTAATCAGCCCTGATGTGATTCTATGCTATAAATGACCATAGTGAAGTTTGATTACTTCAAGGAGAAGCTTGGTGTTCTCCAGATCGAGCTTCCTTCTAAGGGGAAGTGATGTGTCTGTGAGCCTTTCTAACATGGTGGTAGGTGGGGCCTCCCATAGTCATATGTAAGTGAGAGTCTTTCTGACATGGTGGTAGGAAATGCCTCCCATGGTTAGATGTAAGTGTAGGGCCTTTCCTCAGATGGTAGATGGTGTGTCCTACCATGTTGATGGATGTAAGTGCTGGGCCTTTTCGACATGGTGGAAGGCTGGGCCTCCCATGGTCAGATATAAATGTTGAGACCTACATCTGGCATGAGAAAGGATTGGCTCTGTAGTGGAAATCCTTGCAGAGGCAAGGTACTGCATCCAACATGAAAAAGGGTTGGCTCTGTAGTGGAAATTTGTGCAGAGGCAAGGTACTACATCCAACATGAAAAGGGGTTGTATTTGTAGTGGAAATTATTGCAGAGGAAAGGTACTACATCTAGCATGAAAAAAGGTTGGCTCTTTAGTGCAAATCCTTGCATAGGAAAGGTACTACATCCAACATGAAAAAGGGATGACTCTGTAGTGGAAATCCTTGCAGAGGCAAGGGACTGCATCCAACATGAAAAAGGGCTGGCTCTATAGGGGAAATCCTTGCAGAAGCAAGGTGTTGCATACAGCATGAAAAAGGGCTGGCTCTATAGGGAAAATCCTTCCAAAGGTAAGGTGTTGCATCCAACATGAAAAAGGGTTGGATCTATAGGGGAAATCCTTGCAGAGGCAAGGTGCTGCATCCATCATGAAAAAGGGATGGATCTATAGGGGAAGTCCTTGTAAGTAAAAGATGGTACATCCAGTATGAAAAAGGGTTGGCTCTATTGATGAAGACCTACATGGAGGCTATCCCTACAACCAGCATGAAAAAGGGTTGGCTCTGTAGAACTTCCTATGATGAGAAGAATTAGAGATAGCATCATTTGCTCGAGATAGTAGGAGCGGTGATGATGATGATGATCCAGTGATGATCCAGCTTTGATGATGATATGGTGATGATGATGATCCAGTGAGGATCCATCTTTGATGATGATCCAACTTTGATGAATTATCCAGTGACGAAGACTTGTGCTGATGAATTGTGTCAAGAGAATACCTTCCTAGTTAAGAGGGAGTGTTGATGTATTTGTAACTTCAGAATGTATTCACTTGTATATTTTATATATTGTATTTCTTTGTACCCCGATGTTCCTATCGAGATAATCATTAATGTAATCAATTCATGTAAATTCATAGAGGTTAACCCTCCTGTATAAGTCAGGGAAAAATTCCCCACAATTGTGGGGTACTAGGGTTATTAGACTCTCCTAGAGAAGTCGGCCCTAGTGAGTAATTTTCAAGTGGACAACTAGTATAAATAGAGAGTGAGACTCTCTATTTGAAACACACACTCACTCAATTGTAGTGCATGAGTGAGAGAAGAGGAGCTCGCACAAGTGAGAGAGAGAACAGCAGTCGAAGATCATCTTTCTGTCTTGGGGTTTTACTTTTTCCATTGGTGCTCATTCTATCTCTGAGGAAGTTGCGGGGTTTTCTCCTTTATGGTTTCCCCGAGGAATACTCCTCATGTCTCTAGTCTCTTGTGATTATTTTTGTGCATGTTATTCTCTCTTATACGATCCTAGATCATATTGATTAAATGATAAAAATCTAACATTATCATACACTCATACCATATACCATATTTACTATTACTATGTATTATATACATATGCCCGTTTTGTTTACATACATATTATAATTCTTCAATCGTATATAATATTGTTATTAATCATATACACAACATATTAGTCATATAACCTATATATTTTGTATTTATATATACTCATAGAATTATTATGTTATACCATAATATCAACAATTATAGCAATAATTACATAACCCAATACTATCATATTAGATACGTATTATAACATATATACCATCATAACACTCTTGATCACACTATACTTCCTAATATTTCCAAACTCCAAAATACTTGAAAGCACTTTCAAATATTCCCAAATACTTCCAAACACTTAAAAATACTTCCATGTACTTCCAAACACTTCCAAATACCTCCAAACGCCTCCAAACACTCAAACACTTCCAAACACCTCCAAATTTTACACTTACATCATTACATACATTCACCTCTATACATATAGTATATCCACAATATTACATACATGTAATACTAATAACTATTACATATAATAAAATACATATTATAGGATATACAAACATACAAGCATTCATATATATATAATAATGCATCTATTCTTATGTATAATTTTAACAACTAATAGTTTAAAAACATTATGATAGTAATAATTAATAAATAGTTTAAAAACATTATGCATGCATAAATAAAATAAAAAGGAGAATTGGAAACACCATTTAGACAAGTGTCCCATTCCTAAAATAGCCAGGAAGTTACTCATCCATGTAACCACCACCATCCAAGTGGCATAAGACTATAAAATCATACCATCCATAGAGAATACAAAATCCATATAGGGCATAAACTCCACTTAATAAATCATATTAATATTTAATAATAATAGAACTATATCACCTTAATAACTTAGTATTAAATTAATACTGATAATGGTACATAGTACATACTATTATAATGCCAATTATTTACTTATCAATTAATAATCATAGTGTACGAGTAAATAAGTCATACTACAAGAATCATTTCAATATTAACAATATAATGAGAAGAAAAAAGAGGCAAAGCACAAACATCAACCAATCAAGTCACTCAATTATTAGATATGCACCACATAGTACTTACCAATCAATCTATTGAACAACAAATATGCAATATTAATTAATTTTGAGGCTTACAACAAACTAATCTTTGACTAATCTTTGAAGAAAGGCTTCTTGTTATTCTATTACCATAAGGGAGGTTAAATTCATTTCACCAAGCACATTTATAAACTCCAAAAGATATTAACTCTGTAGAAGGCCCAACAGCCACAGTATTGGTACCTCGCTCTGATACCACCTGTAATGTCCCTTGGGGATATCAATGGGTCTAAGGGACATATCATTAGATCTCTAAGGTTAATTAGATAATTTTAGCACAACGGATTACTTAAAAAATTATTAAAAATCAATTTTGTATATTTAACTCACGACAAAGTCCCTTTAATTACCAATAAATTAAAATAAATTCAATAATTATTCCAATGTCTTATCCAAGGGCTGGGAATGATTACTAACACCTTATAGAAAAATCACATATCCATTCCAATCCAATTCATAGATAAATTCCATCTCTAAAGGCCATTTATGCGTAATCATGATTAACTAGTAATTAGTATTTTGATTACGATACTTAACGAAACTTACCGCACAATTGATGGTACTTATTATAATTTCATTTATTTATCACTTAACTACTAGTTATCAATTCAAATGGATAATTAACACCTAAGAACATGTAAATCAATCCTAATTACCATTTTCCAATTAATTAAACATGGTAATTATGAAAATGATTCCAAAAATTCGACACACAACCATGCCAATGAACCAAAAAGTGAACCTATAGTCATTATACACATATTTAAGGATGCATGAACACCAAAATAAATTAATTTTTCATATCTGATCCGAATACATAAATGAAGGATATTTCAAGTTCAATCAGTACAACTAGTTAATAAACACTACTAGGAATTCAATCAAACCAATCGTACCGAGTTCCAAGGAACACAGAGGTGATAGTACAGATATGGAAAATATAATTCTATAGCACAAGTAAAGCACCAATAACAAAGCATATGGTTGTACATTTATCTTTTACCAAAAATAGATATTCGAATCTAAAAACTATTTGCCAATTTCACTGCAAAGTACCTAGTTTCTAATTAAACTTTCCAAATGCCAAATAAAGAGAAGTATATGACTATTGTATATCATGGAAAGAATATCAGGGATCACTTACATTCATATTTTTGTAGCTTTCCAACCATATGCATTCCATTAAACAATCCACAAAACAAGTTAATTATACTCATTCGAATTGACTAGTAATCTAGGAATCACTAGAATAATTAAATCCACAACTCGTAGAATAATTCAAATGCAATTAAAACTATAAATAACATGTTTTATAAGAAACAATAGAGGTATAACTCATTCTAAAAAAAATTCAAACACTTCAAATGCAAAGTCACAAATCTACTCAAGACAATTCCGTTGAAAGAGCTAGAAATTGGAAATTGATCTAGAATTTCGGTAGATATTTTCCCAACACTACCAAGAAGATTTATCCTCAAATTATAAAACACATTTCAAAATTAATTATCATAGATGAGCATAAAATTAACACTCAGTGTTTTTTAAAAACACTTCATGTGATAATTCTCCAAAGTATGCCAAATAGTCCGATCGAAGAACTAGTTTTCGAATAAAAGGTAGAAGCATGAAAGAGAAGTGTCTTAAACTATTCCGAGGATATGGTAACATAAAAATACACAATATATAATGAACATGTGCAGAGAAATCAGTTCAGCATCAGAGGTACCAAATAATTATTTCCTCAAACAATTTGTGCACAAAATCTAAAAAATTAGTTTCCATTTCCTTCATAAAATTTACTTGCATAAATAGATTGAATTCTATGAGAAATTTCTTCCACAAATAAATCATACGTTTCATCAAAATTTTCATGTGCATCCATAAATAAATCATATCAGATCCAAGTAAATTAAATAAACATGAGATAAATCACTTACCTTATAAATGCGCAACTGGCATCACTCGGACCACATTCCACCCACCCTTTGGCACTTCCAAGCCAGATCTCACTTTGACAAGCCACCCCCAAGACGAGGCCACATATCCAAAATATAGGTGCACTGAAGAATAAATCAAGTCTCATATTGAGAATCCAAAACTCTATTCCTCACCACATACTTCCTCTTCCACCCCACTAACAGGTGCAATGGTAATCTAGACCCCCTAGGCCATCGAGATATCACCATTCACCATCAGGATTTATGTGCAGGTCCAAGACAAAGCCAAGTAGTGGAAATAGAAGAAAATCAAAGGTATGAACAACCATAATCAACAACCATCCAAAAGAACCATGAAAAAAAAACCAAACCAAATATATAAAACATGGATTTATAGACCAAAGAAGGTAATACTAACTCAATGGGGTCAAATAAAACCAAGGTAAGACAAATTGGGTCAATCAAAGGAGGGTAATTCAACCACAAGAGGTTAACTCTAATCTAATTCAAGCAATTGGAATTTCAAGCAGAGTGACTCCAACCCACTCCACCCAAGTCAAATTCATGTGTGGACACATCATCCATGAAAAGGAATCGACATTAGTAAGGTGAAGTGTCACACAAGCCAAGTAATCTTCCCAAAATAGAAAAAGGGTGGTTATACAAGGATTTACACAAGAATTTAAAAAAGGAGTTACATAAGTATTTACACAACTTTTGAGGTGTTAAGGCTATAGCTAGTGAGGAAACACTTGTGCAAATGGGAGTTATAAAACCAAGTGTAACCTCCACAAAGGAGTTAAAAAACCACCAAATGGGCTCAATCAACAAATGGCACCCACCCAAACACCAAGGAACCCCACTAATTGATGAACTAGGCTCAATAATACCAACATAAGCTAAATTAATCAAAAGTTGGGTCCTTTGTACAATGTTTGGGTGATCATCAATCAATAAAGCCGCTAAGGCATAAATATGGACCAATATCAACCAAACAAGTTCTAAAATGTTAGGAATGTCCCCATTCCCCCTCACATTGTGGATCTAGGCCTCCCATACTCTTTTAGTGGCCCTCGATGTGCCAGTTGTTTAATTTATTATTTACAAAATAATATTAATGTCTCTAGGTCCTTAAAGACCCTTTTTCTAGCACCCTATTCCACAATAATAAAGAATTACAAATGACATATGTCTGGGGATTAACACACACGGTATTACAACCTATTACCCTAATAGGGTCGAATTCTCCTAGAGAGACTCCAAAAATACATTACATGATGTTTCAATGGGGACTATTTCCACGACTTACAACATAGGTTGTACCTCAAGGTCTATACACAATAATGACATCCCGAAAGGATGTAAACACATCTCCGATGGGGGTACAACAACATACAATGATAATATACATCAAAATATCTTCTAAAGTTACAAATACATCAACATTCAAATGGCATCCTTTAAGGCTGAGAATGCATGCTCATGTTCTCTACTCTAAACAAAGGCGTTATTTTTTAGCAAGGATGTTAAAGGATCTACAATTTTCCATAATTTTTCACAATTTTTTTGTAGGATTCGTTAAGTCCGAGGAACCTATGCAAGCACTTTAAAAGTATTGGGGCATTCCCATTTGTACACAAACACCACTCTCTTTAGGTCCACTTGTGCTCCCTGATTCACATTGTGAATGAAGTATTCAACCTCAGTAATCCCAAAAGAACATTTGGAACAATTCACAAACAAATAATGTTCCAGTAATAAGTGCAAGGCACAAATGACATTCTCTAGGTGGCATTCCCATGTTGTATTGTAGGTGGCATTCCCATGTTGTATTGTAGATCAAGATATCATGAAATAAAAACAACAAAATATTGTGGAGGAAAGGTATAAATATCTTTTTCATCAGGGACTGAAAGTTAGATGGATCATTGCAAAGGCCAAGAGGCATGAATAAAAAATCACAATGACCCTCATGGGTGTGTAAATATGTCTTAGGGATGTATAATTATTTCATCCTTATTTGGTGGTATCTTGAACAAAGATTTAGTTTAGTGAAAAATTTGGCGGCATGAAGCTCATTCAAGAGATCATTAATGACCGAGATAAGATATTTATCCTTGATAATGAACTTATTAAAAGTCCAAAAAATTGAGACAATTGGTCTTAGAGGAACTATGTTCTTTTGAAAGTACACGCAATGAAACTCAAAATCCAACATATCTTCCCATGTTGTTTAGACCATTCATATTAAAGTATCTTCATAAAAAATTTCATGAACAAACTCTAAAACATTTCACTTAATCCTTTCGTAATAAAAATAAAAATAAAAAGTTGTTGCAAACAATATTTGTAGGCAATGAGTGCTAGTTTCTATGAATTCTTGTTGCATAATGCTTATCCCTTTTCTATAAAAGGGAGGTCAAGGTATTATCTTAGTAGGAGTCCCAATTCCCCTTGTAATTGAAATTTTTCCCACATATTGTAGATTATATCTCCCTTAATGCATTTGCATCGGAAAAACCAAACTATGTTGGAATTGGATAGCTTTGACCACACACCACAAACATTCTTGATAAGAGATTTAACATGTTGCACTTGTGATAGTGGACAATTTAATATGGGTGCATACATAAACACAAAAATAAAAATACCTAAATATGGAGAGAATAATAAATGTCACATAATTTATATGTTTGTATTATTGTGTTATGTACACACACATATTAATCCTACATGATTTCAGAGAAAAACCCTGTCCAAAATACCTTGAATATTAAAGAATGAATACAAATCCTATGAAAACCCATCAAAATAAATGTCACACTTGCATGTTTTTATTATTGTGTTGTGTATGCACCATGAAATCATACATGATATCTAGAAAGAAACCCGTACTAAAGCCTGTGAAGGTTAAAGATTGAATAGAGAGCTTAGGACATTGATTATATTGGAGATTATGGACCTTGGATAGACAAAGATGGAAGCGTATGAAATTATAAATTCCTAAAATAAAAATTAAAAAAACACAAAAGGCAAGTGGAAAGTTGACTTTTCAAAATTAGAAAAGAAAAGGGTAAGGGTATTTTAAATTATTTAAAATTCCCACACAATCAAATTGTAGGAAATATTGAAAGAAGTTTTGGCAACATGTGAAGGACGACTCGACATATCTTGAGAAGTTGCAGATGACAAGAAGGAAGATAACTAGCAGAAACAAAAAAGGCCTAGATGAACAAACTCAAATTGTGTGTAGAGAAGTTTCGCATATGATGTGTATTACGTTGGTGGTCACTGACCAACATAAGGACCCGTTGAACTAGAACTAGGAAACCATAGAAATTCAATGAGCAAAGAAAACCAACACAAGTTAAATATCAAACACATTTAACTTTATTAGATGGTGTACTTTATTGGAAATTCAAGCACATTTAATAATGTAGTGCCCCACAACATGGTTGCAAGCTTGTGATTGAACTAGAGAATCCAAGATGGTGATCAATCCCCAAACCAAAACACTTTCATTTCTTACTTGCACTGTTTCTCACATGGCACCTATTCTCAACAATTGTAGCACACCACCTATTTTCACAGTTTGTAATGAGTGAACATCAAAACCTCAAATTTTGCTATAATTGTGATGAATGATATTTTAGAGAGCATAAATGCAAAGAACATAATTTATACAAATAAATGTATCCCCACAAGATCAACAAGAAAACAAAGTAAAGAAGCTCTAAAGGAGTAATTTTCATTCATATCATATTTTCCAATACGTTAGCATTACAAATATATTATAATGAGTAAAAATCGAAATCCTAAGATATTACAGGCTTAGATATTACTAATTCCCCATATATGACAAAAAAACCAATCCCAACTCAAGGATAAAGGTCACGAATTGGCTAGGTGGGCCTCGGGTATCCATGAGTGACCAAAAATAAACAACTGAGTGGCTTTTAGGAGAAAAGTAAGGAAGGCGTTGATGGAAAAAAGATGCAAATTTTCCTAAGTCCTCATAGCGCTTCGGGTGCTTTCTAATCCATGAGAAAAGCAGTAAAAAGTTTCTCAAATTCATAAAAGTAGAATGTAGCACTTTAACTCAAAAATTAGAGTAAAATCAAGATAGTGGGTGCATTGGTGGATAAACTATGTCAAGTGGACAAGTTATGCAATAGGTATTGGAACTATCATATTTAACAACTTACTAAACACTTAGTAACTTTAATGAAAGTATTTTAACCTATGGTATAGATGGGATTATTTTCCAACACCCCCTTTTAACCCCAACTTAAGTGAGTGAAATATCAAAATTAAGGACCAACAACAAAGGATATTGATGCAGGAGCACCAAGTAAAGTCAGCCTTGTTGTCAATTTTTGAGTTAAAATAGAAGTAGAAGATTCTAAACAACTCCCTGGGAGGAGACTGGGACATCTATTTTTTTTGTTGAATAAAAGTAGGAGTTAGTTAATTCTAAATTTAGTAATTTCCTAAATCTAAGGAAGGATCTGTTAGTTGTTAGCATGACTTGGAAGATAGGAGAGGTAGTTAGTTGAGACAGAGGAGATAGTCGAGAGGGAGAGGGTTTTCTTGGTTCTGGTGGAGAAAAATGAAAACTTAGATTTCCAGCAGAGGTTATGAAAGCTTGGAAAACGTTTTAGAAACCTGGCATTCAAAACTATCTACTCTGTGTCTTATCAAATGGAAAAGAAATTATGTTAAGGCGCCATAAATTATACATTGGCCATATTTTGGAATCGAAGGTGTAGAATCTGTAAGTTCTTGCAGGATTTTAGTATTCACATTGAAATCGTGTCAATTTTCATGAGGTTGTCGCTACAGGTTTTTTTTTAAATTTCCTGTGTGTATCTAACATAATCGGCAATCAAACTTATAAACGATTCATGGTTGTTGTCTATCACGGAAAACCCCAAATATATTCAGAGGCTTAATGAAATCGCCATTCCTGTAATCTTTGTCCATTCTAGTGTGAATTGGTTTGAGATTATATCTCTGCAATCAATTGTCTTTTTTTCAAATTCATTACGGCAGAGCCACGGAAGATCTTGTGGAGAAATTGTTTTGAAACTATCAAAATTGGAGCTGCGATTTGTTGTAGACCAGTTGGTTGAGTTTTGTGGCATCTTCTATTAGTTTAACAGTCCTGAATTTTGATGGAGAGAGTTAAAAATAGTGACACTTTCCAAAGGTAACTCTGCATTAACAGGTTTCACACTTCACCCTGGCACCAAGTGGTATCAGAGATGAAGGAACAAGGAGTTTCTTTGCTATGTAAAGAGGAATTATTTTCATCTTTTCTGAGGTTAGAGAGGAAGAAATTTGAACAGTAATAATTTGAGAGCCAAATTATTACCTCAGAAATGGCTATCAGAGTAAGACGTGGCAGAGGAGGTCGAGGAGGTAGACCTATAGCCAATGTAGAAGTAATGGAGGAGTTAAGAGTTCTGCAAGAGGAAATGACAGCCATGAGAGAAGCTGGAAGAAGAGATCCTGAAGTGGGTGATGTTAGTGGAGCTGAACCAGAGAGTGAAGCAGAAACAGAAGAAAGGACAGAAGAAGACATTGGAGTGAAGATATTGAAGGTAGTCATTGGGGCTAGTTCGAAACCAAGAATAGAGATAGCTGCATATGATGGGGGATTAAATCCTGAAGAATTATTTGACTGGATAAATTCCATGGACAAACATCTTTATTTTTTTGAAATACCTGAGGATAAGAAAGTGATGTTTGCAGTGACTAGGCTCAAAGGACATGCTTTTCTCTAGTGGGATGGTGTACAAGCAAAAAGAATAAGACTGCACAAGTAACCAATCAGTAATTGGAGTAGGATGATTGAAAAACTGAAGGAGAAATTTCTTTCCAAATACTATCAGTTAGCCTTGTATAGACAGATGCAGAACTTGAGACAAAGACTGCTTATTGTCAGGGAGCATACCGAAGAGTTCTACAGGATAAACATTAGAGCTGGATACATAGAAGACACTTCCAAGAAGGTAGCCATATACATGAATGGTCTTAAGTTTGACATTCAAGATGAGATGAGTTTATTTTCACCTAATTTATTTGAAGAAGCATACCAATGTGCTTTAAAAGTGGAAGAGAAGTTGAATAGGAGAAATAACTCAAGAAGAGGAAGAGATCAGACTTACAGAGGTAAGGGACCACAAACTGGAAGAGGAAAATCTTCAATTCAGAAGGAAGAAGCTGAATCATCAATACAGCCAGAACAACCTCAGAGAGGAAAAGACTTTAGGGGAAGAAGATCTTTCCAAAGAGGCCGAGGAAGAGGCAGGAATTATGAGGTTAGATGTTATACTTGTGGAAAGACAAGACATATGTCTTGGGATTGTCCAGTTGAGATGCGAGAGAGGGAAATATTCAAGTTGCACAAGCTGAAACTGAACAGGAAATACTTGAGAATCATGTTGAAATTCCGGAAGCAGGAAAAGCCTTGTTGATGAGGAGGAATTTGCTGAAGCCAAGCAAAGAGGTGCATGAACCTGAATTGAGAAAAGCTTGTTTAAAACAATGTGCAAATCACAAGGTAAGTGCTGCAAATTAATTGTTGATAATGGCAGTACTGATAATTTAGTTTCTGTAGAGATGGTTGAAAAGTTAGGATTGCAGAGAGAAAAACATCCTACACCATACAGAGTTTCTTGGTTGCAGAAGGGACACCAAGTATTGGTTAATGAGCGGTGCAAAGTTGATTTCCAGATTGGGAATTACAAGGATCAAGTCATATGTAATGTGATACCAATGGATTTGTGTCATGTATTGTTGGGTAGACCATGGTAGTATGATAGGAATGTGATGTATAATGGCAAAGAGAATACTTTTGTCCTGGAGAAAGAAGGAAAAATACATACTCTTGTTCCTCTAAAAGAAGAGAAGACAGAGGAGCAAACCAGCCCAAAGGTATTGCTGGTTAAGGAGAAATAATTTCTGAAACAGCTGCAAGAGGAAGAGGTAAGTTTTGCTATTGTTGGTAAACCTAGGACTGTTATAACCAACACTAGAATAGATGAATTGCATGCTGAAATTCAGAAATTGTTAGAGGAGTATGTAGACATAGTTGTGGATGATTTGCCAAATGAATTGCCACCTGTAAGAAGTATCAGTCATCACATAGATTTGATTCCTGGAGCTAGCTTGCCAAACAAAGCAGCATACAAAATGACTCCAGTATAGAATGCAGAGATCAGTAGATAGGTACAAGAACTATTGGATAAAGGATTGGTCAGAGAGAGTTTAAGTCCTTGTGTTGTACCTACAATGTTGAGTCCAAATAAAGGATGAGAATGGAGGATGTGTACATATTCTAGAGCCATAAACAATATCACCAGCAGGTATATATTTCCTTTACCTAGGATGGATGATTTAATGGATTGCTTGAGTGGTTCAAACTATTTCTCTAAATTAGATTTGAAAAGTGGATATCATGAGATAAGAATGAGGGAAGGTGATGAGCGGAAGACAGCTTTCAAAACAAATACGGGGTTATATGAAAGGTTAGTTATGCCTTTTGGTTTGACTAATGCACCTAGTACTTTTATGAGATTAATGAACGAAGTACTCAAATAATTCATAGGAAAGTTTGTCATAGTATATTTGGATGACATTTTTGTTTTCAACAAGACAAAAGAAGAGCATATTAGGCACTTGAACCTGGTTTTAAAGAAATTGCATGATGAAAAACTCCTATTAAATCTAAAGAAGTGTTTCTTTATGAAGAAGGAACTGGTTTACTTAGGATTTGTAATTTCACAAGAAGGACTAAAGATGGACCCCGAGAAAGTAAAAGCAATTGCAGATTTTCCATCTCCAAGGAATATATTTGAGGTAAGAAGCTTTCATGGGTTGGCAAGTTTTTATAGAAAGTTCATCAGGAATTTTAGTGGAATATGTGCTCCAATCCTGGACACAGTGAAGAAAGAAAAACAGCCCTTCAAATGGACTGTTGCAGCAGAGAAAGGTTTTAAATTATTGGAAGAGAAGATCACTGAGAAGCTTATTTTAGCTCTCCCAGATTTCAGAAAAAATTCTCTGTTAGGCGTGATGCTAGTGGATATGCCATTGGAGGAGTGTTGAGTCAAGATGACAAACCAGTTGCATATTTTAGTGAGAAATTGAATGAAGCAAAACATAAATATTCCACCTATGATAAGGAATTCTATGCAGTAATTCAAGCTCTGAAAAATTGGAGGCATTACCTTATGCCAAGGGAATTTATTCTATATTCTGACAATCATGCTTTTCAATTTATAACTAAGCAAGAAAATTTAAATCAGAAACATGCTAAATGGGTTGAATTTACGTAGAATTTTACTTTTGTTTTAAAGCATATAAGTGGAAGTTCTAATAAAGTTGCAGATGCCTTGAGCAGAAGATGTCTAGTTTTGCAGGAAGTCCAAGTGAATGTTCTTGGATTAAAACATTTGAAGGACATGTATGAAGAAGATGTTGATTTCAAAGAAGAATATGAAGCTTGTCAGAACCAAGTATTCAGAGATAGAAGCACATGGATAGACTTCATGATATAGGAAGGACTACTGTTCAAGGGAAACAAGTTGTGCATTCCTAAATGTTCAATGAGGGAGAATTTACTGAAGGAAAAGCATAATGGAGGACTTGCTGGTCATTTTGGAAATGACAAAACCTATGCCCAATCAAGTAATTTTTACTATTGGCCAAGAATGAGAGCAGATGTACAGAAGTTTGTTGGGAAATGTCAAATCTGTTAGCATGCAAAAGGGAGGCAGCAGAATACAGGATTGTATCAACCATTACCTATTCCAAAGAAGCCTTGGGATGCTGTAAGTATGGATTTTGTTCTAGGATTTCCAAGAACATAGAGAGGTAATGACTCTATATTTATTGTGGTTGATAGATTTTCAAAGATGGCACACTTTATTCCTTGAACAAAAACTAGTGATGCCACTCTCATTCCAAACCTGTTTTTCAAAGAGATAGTAAGACTTCATGGTCTTCCTATGAGTATAGTCTCTGATAGAGATACTAAATTTGTTGGGCATTTCTGGAGGACTTTATGGAAGAAGTTGGGAACAGACCTTAATTTTAGCTCAGCTTACCATCCTCAAATAGATGCACAAACTGAGGTTACAAACAGAAGTTTGG
This sequence comes from Pseudotsuga menziesii, assembly GCA_001517045.1. Classification (NCBI taxonomy): domain Eukaryota; kingdom Viridiplantae; phylum Streptophyta; class Pinopsida; order Pinales; family Pinaceae; genus Pseudotsuga; species Pseudotsuga menziesii. The sequence goes on from LPNX010928779.1 coordinate 86,103, forward strand.
GTAATATTTTGAGAAGTTTGGTTAGTGAACATCCTAATCAATGGGATCTAGCTTTACCACAGGCTGAATTTTCATACAAAGACTCACCTAATAGAAGTACAGGCCTGAGTCCTTTTAAGATTGTTTATGGAATAAATCCAAGAGTGTTTGAGCTCAGAGACTTGGGAATGATGGAGAAAAGGAGTGCAAATGCAGAGGATTTTGCTGTAGACATGAAATTGTTGCATAAACAAGTTAAGGAACTATTGTAGCAGAATAATATAAAATATAAACAGAGAGCAGACTTGAAGAAGATAGAAGTAAATTTTGAAGAAGGTGACTTGGTATTGGCATAACTAAAGAAAGAACGGTTCCCTAGAGGCACCTATAATAAATTAAAACTTAAGAAGATTGGACCTTGTCGAATCTTGAGGAAGTTTTCAGCCAATGCTTATGAAATTGAACTTCCAAGTGATATGGGAATATCACCTATCTTCAATGTTGCGGATTTGTATCCTTATCAAGAGGCTAAAACTTCATCAACCAATGAATTGGATACAGGACAGAAAGTGGAATGGAAGAAACAAATCCCTATTGTACCAAATTTGGAAATGGAGAAGATCTTGGACACTAGAGTGTTGAAGAAAACCAGAGGACATGAGTACTATGAGTACCTAATCAAATGGAAGAATCAGCCACTTGAAGATGCTACCTGGGTAACTGCTGCACTCATACCGAAAAGTGGTAGAACTGTGGAAGAAATCATGAACAGGAGTTCATGAATTTGTTTTCTCACCTGAGGAGTCTGATGCAGGAGCACCAAGTAAAGTCAACCTTGTTGTCAATTTTTGAGTTAAAATAGAAGTAGAATATTCTAAACAACTCCCTGGGAGGAGACTGGGACATCTATTTTTTTTTCTATTGAATAAAAGTAGGAGTTAGTTCATTCTAAATTTAGTAATTTCCTAAATCTAAGGAAGGATCTGTTAGTTGTTAGCATGAGTTGGAAGATAGGAGAGGTAGTTAGTCGAGACAAAGGAGGTAGTCAAGAGGGAGAGGGTTTTCTTGGTTCTAGTGGAGAAAAATGAAAACTTAGATTTCCAGCAGAGGTTATGAAAGCCTGGAAAACGTTTTTGAAACCTGGCATTCAAAACTATCTACTCTATGTCTTATCAAATGGAAAATAAATCGTGTTAAGCCGCCATAAATTATACATTGGCCATATTTTGGAATCGAAGATGTAGAATCTGTAAGTTCTTGCAGGATTTTAGTATTCACATTGAAATCATGTCAATTTTCATGAGGTTGTCGCTACAGTTTTTTTTTTAATTTCCTGTGTGTATCTAACATAACTGACAATCAAACTTATAAACGATTCCTAGTTGTTGTCTATCACGGAAAACCCCAAATATATTTAGAGGCTTAATGAAATTGCCATTCCTATAATATTTGTCCGTTCTAGTTTGAATTGGTTTGAGATTATATCTCTACAATCATTTTTTTTTTAAATTCATTACGGCAGAGCCACCGAAGATCTTGTGGAGAAAGTGTTTTGAAACTGTTAAAATTGGAGCTGTGATTTGTTGTAGACCAGTTGGTTGAGTTTTGTGGCGTCTTCTATTAGTTTAATAGTTTTTCCTTTTGATGGATAGAGTTAAAAATAATGACACTTTCCAAAGGTAACTCTGCATTAACAGGTTTCACACTTCACCCTGGCACCGAATATGGTCATCTTTTACAATTTTATTTGTCCATGTAAGCAGGGAAAGAAGGAAAACCGAGTGGGAAGAAACCCCACCCCCTCAAAATGAACATGGAGTATACCAAAATTTTACTTTAGACTGCAAATATGAACATAAAATTCCAAAGAGGGTCAATGAGGCCAATTATTGGCAAATCGAATATCAAGAGGTACTTTCCTCTTTACAAGAAGAGGTATTTTCTCCCAAGTGTTCCAATGATGATCTTGAAACTTGCAATTTTTTTTGTTTATTGCAATGCCCTTTGAATTGTTGGGCCATCCTTTGGTATGAGAAACCACAACCCATGGGCATATAAGCCATCAAAATCACTCGTGGGTTGCACCTATCCTAGGCCACACCAACCCTTAGCATGATTGGATTTAGATGTCACCTTCCAAGAGCAACAACTTTTGATCTCGATCCACTTTGCAAAATGAAACCCATATTGACCATTTTCTCTACCAAAATTTGACTTGAAACTTACAATTCGAACCATGAGCATCTCCAATAATGTATGCCAACATGATGGAAATGTCATGAGGATCCTTGAACTTCGAACCAGGAGAGGTGAGAGCAGATTCAAATGAACCTTGATCTGCTTGAGACTTCAAACCATGCGAGATAAGATCAATTCCAAGTGTGAGGAGAAAGTATCCAAGCGAATGCATGATGTCTCCAACTTCATTATCGCCTTGAATAAATGTGCATGGGTGATTCCATGAAGAAGGGTAACTCCTTTTAGCCAAATATGGCAATGAAAAATGGAAATTTTCTTGATGTATTAAATTGAAGCCCTCGAAACTCATATTTTCCATTTGAATTTCAACTTGCAGTTAAAAGACAAAATTAGAGAATCTTGTTGGCTTTCCAATGATATTTTTTTTAAATATACCAATATCATTTAATGTGTCAAATTTTCATTTAATGAAACATGTGTCCTTAAAAATTTAAAGAGGAATTAACAAGTGGCTTGTGTGTGCAAAATAATTTAATGTTAAATTAATAATTAAAAAAAATGAAATATTTCAACACGATCTAGACAAAATACATTATTGCGTACATATTTTTCTCAAAAAATTATATTTATTATTATTTTTCGAAACTGACTAATGAATATTTAAATCAAATTTTGCACACATCTCCATGTGTGCACCAAATATTTCAAAAATAAAAATACCCTTTTAAAGAGGACACACTGATGTAGTGCTTGTATATTTTTTCAAAATTTTTGGATGTGTATTTTGAATGTTGTTGATTTATCTTTAAGCTCATTTGAAGTTGTCGACAAGATTTTTCAGGTTAAGCTTTAGCAGATTTTTTTTTTAAATGACATATGAAGATAGAAATTCATAACTTTTATGTCCATGGATAGAGAATTCGTCAATAAATCCAACAACATCAGGTCCGCCCAATAATGTGCATTTAATGGCATAGTTTAATCCCTTGAAAGGGAGACAAAATTTCCTTTCTACACTAAAAAGGGCCATGGGCCTATTTTTAAAGCCCTTGATCGAGCTATTAGCTTGATCAAGGTTTCTAAATACCTCGATTGAGGGCTTTAAAATACCTCAATCAAGGGCTTAAAATACATCGATCGAGAGCTTAAAAATACCTCGATCAATATTTTTAAATACCTCGATCAAGGTTTTTAAATACCTTGATCAAGGTTTTTTTAAGCCCTCAATCGAGGTATTAGAATCTTGATTAAGGGTTTAAAAATACCTCGATCAAGGGTTTGTTGTACATATTTTTGGTGCCCTGCTTGCCAAAATTCGTGAAGCATATTCATTGAATCACCTGCATGTGACCATATAGGAATAGGGAGGAAGCATGGGACCAAGGAGAGAGAATGCATGAACTCCATAGTTTGATATAGCTTCCAAAATATCCAACGAAACACAATATTTCACATCAGTAAACTCACGAGAAGAAGTATCATCTTCAAGAGCAATAATTTATATAGGATCGTCGGTAGCAAAAGTATGATTGGAGAACATAGAGTAGAGATGTTTAGGGTTGTAACACCTTGATTTTGACCCCATGGTATTGAATTACATATGATCTAAATAGCATTAATAAATCGAGGTGTGGAGCTCAAGGCAAAGGCCCCACCATGGATTTAGTATTTTATGTTTTGGCAATTAAAATCGATACCAACAGTTTATGTGCTAGCTAGGCACAATATGTTTTGAGACATCATGTAACTATGCAATTAATAAAAATACCACAACTAGCTATGCACCGCAATGTTATAGAGACGAGGGCATGATTTCACAAGGAATAGGGAGGGGTGAGGGGAATATTCAAACCCTTGAGCCAATGGGTAAAATCCAAATGTCAAGGGAAAACCCAAATGTTGTCAACTACCCTTTTTGTCTTTTGTGCCCAGTCATTTTGAGTTAGTTGAGGAAGTTAGTGCCTTGGGATGGGGAAGAGTATGGGAGTCAAATTCGTATTGGGGAAGCCACCCATTTTTGGGAAAACTAATTTTGACTTATGGGCCAAGTAAATACTTGGAAAAGGAGGCCCAAGCCATATTTCACCCATAGGTTTTTCTGTTGATTTATTTGTAACTTCAGAATGTACTCACTTGTATATTTTATGTATTGTACCCTGATGTTTATTCTGGGAAGTATTTGTAATGTAATTGAGTCATGTCATGCCCTGATGTTCCTATCGGGAGATTAAATAATGTAAACAAGTCATGTAAAGTCATTGAGGTTAACCCTCCATTGTAAGTCAGGGAAATAGTCCCCACAATTGAGTTAAGGTTAACCCTCCTTGTTGATCGCAGGGGAAAGTCCCCACAGTTGTGGGGTACTAGGGTTATTAGACTCTTCTAGAGAAGTCAGCCTTGGTAAGTAATTTTTAAGTGAGGCCAACTTGCTGGCGTGGACATTAAGTGAACGAAAGAATATAAATAGAGAGTGAGCCTCTCTATTTATCACACACACACTCACTCACTGGAGCGCATGAGTGAGAGAGGAGAAGCTCTCTCAAGTGAGAGAGAGAGAGAACAGCTGTGGAGATCATCTTTTCTTTCTTTGGGTTTTACTGCTACCATTGGTGCTCATTCTATCTCTGAGGAAGTTGCAGGGTTTTCTCCTTTATGGTTTCCCCAAGGAAAATTCTTTGTGTCTCTTGTCTCTTGCGATTTTTGTTGTGCATGTTATTCTCTCAGATAAGCTCCTAGATCATATTGCTTAAAAGATAAAAATCTAACATGGTATCAGAGCTAACCTGAGAAGAAGACATTGTACAGCTGCAAAAGCTAGGGATTCTTACTTTTTGGGTCTCTCTCCACAATCCATCAGCAAAAGGAGGCTAAGCTAAACCTCCATTGAAGAGAGCATCTTTCTGTCGAAGTAGAATTCGATTTCGGGCATTTTCAATTTTTGCTACAGGAAATTAGGGCTTTTTATAGAAGAGGAATTTTTGAGTGATCCTGGCATAGGATTTCTCTCCTCATCAAAATCAAAGTTTAGAGACTTGGGTCGTTATTTTTGGTTGGGTAAAACTCTAGGAAAGTCAAACCCTAGTTTGACTCCGGGCCTGAAAAACCCTAGAATACTGAAACTGGTAGTTTTGGTACATTCGCTATATCTTGATATTGGAGAAGGCTCAGGAGCTGAAACATTCACAAGCCAAATATACAATCCTGATGTACCCTGTGGAAAACGTTTAGCCTCATATTCACTATATTCTAGGAGATATGTTTCCTCCAAATCAGGGTTCCAGCCTCTTCCAGGATTCATCCCTAAACATGAAACCTAGGGAGAATTACAATATCTTGGGCTACAAAGATCCAAAGGAAATTTCCAATATTTTCCCAATAGGGCATGAAATTCAATTTTTGTGGTAAAAGTTTCAGGCCCCGAAGGTGAAACAGTGACACATGGCAGTCCATACAAGTTCACTATGCTGAACAGTCCTGAAATAAGTCACTTTGGGAAAAATATCATAAGTTCAAATTGGTGAAACCAATTCTGGTAAAACCTGTGGTTTTGGAAAGAGGAAAGACGAGGTTAGCTTAGTATGAAATTTCAGCCATAGAGGAGAAATAATTTCGGAGATACCATAGAAACAGTATTAGGTATTCTTGTAGAAGAAATTGGAAAACTAGGGCTTCCTGTTCCAGGAGCTTCTCTCCACTGTTTTCAGAAAAGGAGTACATTGGACCAATTGCCTTGAAGAGGTCTATCTTTCTATCCAATCATATCTGAAAGATTCCAAGTTTTTAAAATTAGGTTTTCTCTGGCAAACCCTAGATCAGCCAGGTACGAAACCAAGATGGACACCTCAAATTGGTAAGATATAATCTTTTGCTATTTTGTAATGCCCCGGTTTTGACCCCATTGCATTAGATGTACATGATGTATATATTAAATGATCAAGGTGCGGAGCTAAAGGCCAAGGCCCCACCATTGATCGGTTATGTTATGTTTTGGATTTAAATTTGTCACCGATTGTATATCGAGGCATGCGGCATATATTATGTTGGTCATCATGTAAATACGCATCTATAATTAATTAAATGAACCCGACCAGCTACGATCACGGCAACTAAAATGAGAAAGGGGCATGATTTTCACAAGGATAAGGGTGTGGGGGAAATTAGTCAAACCTTGGCCAATGAGAGAAAAATACCCATGTGTCTTCTTTTCCTTGCTTTATCCAACCACTTTCATTGAAGAAATGCTGCTGGTGGTTGAGGCAGTTATGATCTTTGGGAGTGGGGTGGCAGGACTGTCAGTCCTCACCCACCTGCACACTCCACCCACTGTTGACTTCGTTATGGAAGGAAAAACCTTCACGCTCTCTCCAATTTTGGGGACCTCACGATTTTGTTTTTCATCCCTCACGCAGACATTTTCTTGGCTCCACGAGTTTGTTGAACACCTTCATGCACTTTCAATTGTCTGCTCATGGTTTTCATGCATAGGAATTTTCCTGGTTTCACCCACGCAGTTTTTCCTCCACGGATTTGAGAATGGTGTGGCTCCGTCCTTTACTCATGGGATGATTTGTGGGTTCGGCATTGTGATTTTTCACGCACCGGTTGGGGAGAGTGTAAATTCATCCCCAGTATGGTCTGCGTACATTTTCCCTAGCAGTTTCGGCTGTGCAAAACGGGTCATTATTCCCCCACGTCGTGGGCTGTGTTTACTATTACATTTGGGGGGCTGTTGTAGATGGTTTGAAGTCGTTTTCCCTGGTTTAAGCTGTAAGAGTTGATTGATTGTCTGAGTGCAATGGTTGGTCTTCGGACTGTATTAGGAGCAAGGATGTTGGCTTGGTTTGCTTGATAAACCTGGTGGTTGGAAACCACACAGACAGAGCTAGAGGGATGGCCTTCTTCTCCATCACCCCTGAATAGCACTGGAAGGGAATGCAGGGCCTGGGGGACTGTGTAGCAGAGAAGGGACTGATTCCTTGTGTTGGGTGTGTTTGGGTTTCTTAGAGGTCAGGCTAGTTCTGGTGTAGGCATTCTTGGCTCTGTAATGAGCTCACCAGCTTAGCATTTAGCCTTTCCCACTCCTTGATGGCCTGATAAACCCAACTGTGTTGGCTTGGCTGTGTTTTTTATATCCCTGGCTATGTGTAAGCCTGCTAGTTCCCTTATTCCTTGGTGAATCATGCCCAGCTCGGGGGTGGTAGCGCTGCTGAGAGATTAAGGAGCACGCTGGCCTATGGTTGGGTGGAACATTGCAGCGACGTAGCTGGTTACGGATCGAGTTCATCATAAGATAAGTGATTTTGTCCATTTTACTTCTGCAACTGTAAATTCTATTAATGAAAATGATGAACATGTCAATTGAATGCTTGTGTGAATGCATGTTGATTCCATTGTGCAAGATAAATAATTATAGCTATGTATGATAAACAATTGCATTTATACATGTTATGCTGCAATGCATTTCCTTTCAGCATTCTGTTTCTGCAAATTTCTATGCCTGTACATGTTCATGGGGCTCTTAGTCGGGTGGATAAAGCTTGTAGTCACGTCCTCTTCACCGGTCGGAGGCATGGGGACGTGACAGTATGGTATCAGAGAAATGTTGGCAACAATGGGCCTCGATGGGCCAAGAAAGAGCAACTGACAGAGGTGTATCTCATTCTGCCCAACCAAATCAGTGGATGACTGGTAAAATTCAAAAAGAATGGTCTAAGTGTTGAGCGGTCGGACCACTAGTGGAATTGACTTCCTTCGTTGTGGAAGAATTGGTGAAGTTTCCTGTCTACCGTTGCGTAAAGGTTAGTATTTTCCCGTCCTCTGTTGCTGCTGTTGAAAGACTTTCAACGTGGTGGAAGCGTAGTGGAAGTTTGCCCGACGGGGCATAGTTGGAAAGAAAAGCGGAGAAACTTCCACCGTTGCGAAAGAGTTCTTGAAGTGGAACTTCCGCCGTTGCGGAAGAATTCGCGAAGTGGACTTTCGATGTAGCAGAAGAGTTAGTGAACTTCCACCAATCGGAAGAGAAATTGGTTCCCCACCCGCCGTTGCGGAAGTCCAAACCGTTAAGTCTTCCGATGAGGAAGAAAATCGTGGAAATCTCTAAGTAAAGAGCGGCCAATCGGAAGGGAAAGTTGTCCGTCAGCCGTCGTTGCGGAAGTGAAATCACTAAAGCTTCTAACCGGAAAGGCCACTGACGCCGAAAAGTTTAAAATTGTTCTAAGTTCGTGCCGATCGGAAGAAGTTAACGTTTGGCGAGCCACCATTGCGGAAGCCAAAGTCATTTGTCTTCTGATGTAAGAAGTTCGCCGACGTCCGAAGTTAAAAATTTCTTTAAGAAAAGAGCAGCCGTCGGAAGGAGTTCGTGTTGGTGTGCCGCCGTTGCAGAAGCCAAAGGCACTAGCTTTCCGAAGTGTAAAGACCACCGACGTCCGAAGTGGGAATTTTCTAAGTAAACAGCTGCCAGTCGGAAGAGAAATCATTTTGTGAGCCGCCGTTGCGGAAGCAAAATCGTTAAGTCTTTCGACGAGAAAGACTGCTGACGCCGATGCTCGTAAAAAAAAATCAGTTCACCAATCATAAGAGAAAGTGATTCGTGAGCCACCGTTGCGGAAGTGAAAGCACTAAGTCTTCCGATGTGAAAAGACTGCCACCAGAATAAATTAGTGTTCGTGCGTCCGCCGTTGCGGAAGGGAAAGTGGTTCGAGAGCCGATTCTGCGGGAGAGAAAGTGGTCCAAGAGTCGATTCTGTGGAAGGGAAAGTGGTCTGAGAGCCGATTCTACGGAAGGGAAAGTGGTTTGAGAGCCGATTCTGTGGAAGCTTAGTGGAAATGAGATCTGATTCTATGCAAGGGAATTTTGAATTTTTCCCGTGGGATTTCTCAGCGAATTTTGACTATTTTTCAGTGGGATTTGTAGCTATTTTTCAGTGAAATTTTAGGGCTGAAAACGAGAAAAGAGCCCCCTTGACCCCCTTGACCCACGTCATCCCCCTCAGATAGACGTTCTTAATGAAGAAAATTTTGTGTGTTTGGGAAAATTGTTATTTTATGGTTATTCCCGGAAAAGGTAAGTGATTATGATTTATATCAATGTTATGCATCTAACAATTGTGTTATTAACACATTTGCAGAATCATAGTCACCTTCAAGAGAAGTATTCCAGGTAGTGTAGTTTGGTAAGTAAGTTGTGGTTTAGTCATGAGAACCCATGATGGGTATGATGCTCGGGATTCATATGAGCGAGCAGAAGATGCCATGGGAGAAAATGTCCGTAATAGAAATGATGATATAGAGTCTAATGGAAGGATATTCCAAGAGACACCGTCAGATGTTGCAGCTACCATGAGAAGCTTGATCAAAGCCCAGGAAGAGCAGAATCAGTTGAATGCTGCCATGTTGCAAAGTTTGACAGACTTGCAAAGAAAGATAGACTCTGGACGAGGTACAGCAAGACCAGAAGGCAATAAGAGTAGTACCAGGAGAAGGAGAAGGACTTCTAGTGGATCATCTAATTCTGAAGAATCCAGCAAGGATTCCAATTCATCTTCTCATAAAATAAAAAGAAAGAGACACCATAGGGATCGCTCTTGTGACGAATTTAATAAAGATAAACCTCCTACATTTGATGGTGAGGTAAAGTCTAGACAAGAGGCTGAAGCTTGGCTTCTTGGGATAAAGAAGTAATTTCAAGTGCATGATTATTCGGGAAACATGAAGGCAAGAGTTTCCATATTCAACCTGAATGGAAGAGCATCCATTTGTTGGGAACACTTCAAGCAAGTAAAGAGGATCAGTGAAAGGAGAATGAAGTGGAAACAGTTCAAGAAGTATTTCAAGTAGAAATACCTATCTGATAGGTATTATGATGACAAGATTAAAGAGTTCCATGAGCTGAGATTGGGACAGCAGACCATGGAAGAGTATGCTAATAATTTTTTGGAGCTATTGAGGTATGTCCGGTACATCAAAGGTGAAAAAGTAAAGGTCCAGCAGTTTTTGAGTGGATTACCTCAGTCGTACAAAGATAGAATTGAGTTTTATGAACCTAGAACTCTTGAAGAAGCAATAAGAAAGGCTAAGTATTGCTATGAGCAAAGCAAAGGTAAGCCATATTTCCATAAGGCATGGAAGGACAAGAAGAACGAGAAGTTTGACCAAAGAAATAAAGGTTTCAAACCTTCTAACTTCAGGAATCAGCAGAAGCATCCATCTCAAGCTGCGAGTAAACTAGTTGGAACGGCAGGAGAAAAGCCTAAGGATCCACAACATAATAGAGGGCCACTTCAATGTTGGAAATGTGGAGGACCCCACAGGCGCAGAAATTGTCCACTTGAGAATGAGAGTGCAAGGCCGGCTTATAACATTCAAGAAGCAGAAACAATGGGTCAAGTAGCAAGGGAAGTTCCTAGGATCTATGCAGCACTGGAGGACCGTCAAGCAGATCACCAGTCAACTGTGGTTGAAGTAGCAGGTAAGATTGTTGAGCAATCTGTTTCTATTTTGATTGACCCTAGTTCTACGCACGATTACATTACTCCTAGAGTAGTGGATATTTGTACCTTTAAGAAAGTAAAGCATAGGAAGTCTTGGTTAGTTCAGCTAGCCACTAGAACTAAGAGAAAGGTCAGTGAAATGATAGAGAAATGTCCATTGGTCATGAATGGATTGGCCACTTGTGTAGATCTGAATGTTCTACCGCTTGGTTCCTATGATGTTCTCATTGGAATGGATTGGTTAGAAGCTCACAGGGTGAAGCTTGATTGCTACAATAAGACTTTCGAATGCATGGATGAAGAAGGGAACCTCATAGTTGTGAAAGGTATTCCAAAGGTGATTTCAGTAAGGCAGGTTTGCGGCAATGCAGTTAAAGAAGTTCTGTAGGAAGGGTTGCTAGTTGTATGCAGCTCAGATTTTGGAGGAATCGAGAGATGAAACTCCTAGGTTGGAGGACTATCAGGTGTTACAGGAATTCAGGGATGTGTTTCCTGATAAGATTCTAGGGCTTCTTCCAAAGCGGGACATTGATTTCACTATTGAACTTGTGCCAGGATCAGCACCAGTGTCCAAAGCACCCTATAGGATGAGTACACCGGAGATGCTAGAGTTGAAGATGTAACTGCAAGAGTTGTTGGAAAAGAAGTATATCCAATCGAGTGTGTCTCCTTGGGGAGCACCAATTCTATTTGTCAAGAAGAAAGATGGTACACTCAGGTTATGTATTGATTATAGACAGTTGAACAAGGTTACTGTAAAGAATAAATATCCTTTTCCTAGGCTTGATGACCTCTTCGATCAAATGAGAGGAGCAAAGGTATTTTCCAAGATTGACTTGAGGTCTGGTTACCATCAGGTGAGAATCAAGGATGAATACATTCATAAGACAGCCTTCAGGACAAGGTATGGGCATTACGAGTTTGTGGTGGTACCATTTGGCCTTACAAATGCACCAGCTACATTTATGTGCCTTATGAATAGTG
>LPNX010928779.1:103370-122422 GCA_001517045.1 Pseudotsuga menziesii
ATTCCCCTCCCCCTTAGAATAACACCGTCCTCGGTGTTCCATTACATATATACAATACATATACAATTGCACATCAAAATTTCAAAATTGCAGATCTATACCACGTTCAATCATTTACTTTGAACGTTCGCGACCAAGCCTCTCGGCTTCCATGGAATTTTCCTGCTGGTTCTCAACTTCTAGCTGATCCCGAAGTTTAGGGACTTTGTGGCTATTTCCCTCATCATGTTCCCTCATTGGACAGTCCCGGAGTAAATGATGTCCTCCGCATCTCCGGCATCTCACTGGCTGCTTCATCTTTACCTGCTCAATTTCCTTTGAGCCTTCATGCCTGGACCGTTTCTTATCGGGTCACTTGGACAATTGTCTCATTGTTGATCCACCTCCCTTTCCTTTGCCGATTGCTCCCAGAAGGATTTTCACCTCCCTTTGCAAACCAATAGAGTCTTGCAAAATCTGGTGGTTCATTTCACTCTGCCTCTTCTGTATCCTGAGCATCTCCCCAAGATTCTCTTGGGTCTTGGCAATCACTTGAAGGAGACTTCCAGCCAAGTCCAACAACTTTTGATCTGCTTCCATGATCAATGTGCACCACCTGGTTTCACTTTTCTCACCTGTGGAATGCACCATTAAAAGTCTATTAGACCAAGCATAATATAGATATCAAAATTAGTTAGTTAATTACCCAATTGGCATGACAATCCAAGTTCCATGAAGGAAACTTTCATATTTTTCATGCCTTCCCCAACAGGCACATGAGCTCCTTCATGTCCATTCCTGGGCAGGGAATTAACTATTCCAGCATTCACAAATTTACCTTAAGCAAATACACACATTTCATTCTCAATCATACATGCATTCAACAATCCTTTGTTTTCACAATGCANATGCTCTCAGCCTCTTTCACTTTACCGTGAGTGCTGGACCAATCTCTCTTGGTCATGACACTTAGTGTCTTTGGTCTATTCCAGACCTCTAAACCATGGATTCTCTCCACATGGTTTTTCTCGGCTGCTAGGACTCCCCCGTCTTACTAGCACCTTTTTCCATTACCGCTCATTCTGAGCTTTCCAGGACAATCATACGTCCATATGCACCTCTAGGATGCCCTCATAGTCCTCGCTTCCAGCGATACCTATATCCAAACATTGAATAAATTCACATGTTTAGTTTATCCTCATTAGTTTTCATCTCTAGAACAAGAGCTTAAAACATCATAGCCAAATCATATACACATGTATATCTATAAGCAAAAATAATCTAATACTTATCTGTATGGTATGTTTCCTCGTTCGTCCACAGGATCCTGCTTCGCTTTGCAAGCCTTGGGATCGCCTATGGACTTAGATGTTATGTCAGCACGCCGGCTGCTCCACAACATCAAATAATTAATGTCCAGCCAGTACATAACCATGTCAACTGGGCTTGGAACTTTATCATGACCATTTCCAGGTCTAGGATCTACTATGGATCCTTAGGCATATCACAGCCCATCATACACTCATGTCAACAATGACACATACACTTATATCAACATGCACTTATACCAACATACACTTATACCCACATGCACTTATACCAGCATACACTTATACCAACATACACTTATACCAACCATTTACCTTTACCTTTAGCCTGTCAACACAAGCAATACAAGCAATACAAGTAACTCGTCAGCATCATTGCTCTAAAACTGTAATCACATTTCATATCATTCACTTATCAAGTATTGAGACACCAGGAGTGCGTCCACTCCCCAGAGTGTAATCAATATTGAAAACCCTTTCATGACTCGACATCGGAAAAGTGTGCACTCTCTTCCGGTGTGTGCCATGTAGGTCCTATTCATACTCAAGCAATCGGTCATCATAGAAATAAATCAGAACATGTTCTGCATATAAAATTTAATAATTAAACATGCATATTCATAGCAGGGGTTATAGAACACTTATCCATTTGCCGTTGTAGTATGCCTCTGTATCTGTTCGGCACTGTCAAGGAGTTGGGAAAAACTGAATGCTAAGCTAGTGAGCTCGCTATGGAGCTAGGAACACCTACACCAGAACTAGCCTGACTTCTATAACACCCACACACACTCCCAGCACAAGGAATCAGTCCCTTCTCTGCTACACAGTCCCTCAGGCCCTGCATTCCCTTCTAGTGCTATCCCGGGGTTGTGGAGAAGAAAGCCAGCCCTCTAGCTCTGCCTGTGTGGTTTCCAATCACCAGGTTTAAGCAAACCAAGGCCCCATCCCTGCTTCCTGTTTACGTTTCATATCCACACATGTCTCACTGACATAATCCAAACCATCTCACTCATGTTATCACCAAACATGCAGTGCAGATGAGACATTTTCAAATTGTCTAATGGAGTTTCACTCGAACCCCATTTCCAAGATAAGGGAAAACCTTCCCATGAAGTTTGGCTCTTGCAAGCCATCGCACATGGTCTTCCTGCAGTGTGTACTCCTGACACATTCATCAATTAGCCAAACAATCAATCATTACCTGATACTACAATCCAAATTGATCGTTCCATAACCAAGCAATGACATTTAGCAATCGAATTCAATAAGAATTTGCAATTCTATCTACTACATAAATTGACTTGCTCAATTGTGGGTCTCTTGTAAGCAGCATTACTATGCCCATTATAATTTTATGTTTACTATCGTAACATAAATACCCACTTACCATGTGTCCCTCCTGACACAATCTCACACAAGCCAACAATGATTAGTAGCCGTTAGTACCTCTTAAATCCGAAATCCACAATTCGAACTTAACAACCCGTACCAACTAATTTTCACAACCATGAGACTTCTTCTCATAAATGGTAGATTTTGGCAGTGGTCAAGGACTTACCTCTCACTGTCATGTTTGAAAGAATCTACCTGAAACATGAATTTCAACCAACCAAACACAATCTTGTGCAAACCAATGGTGACTATAAGTGGTCAGCATTTTCTTAAATTTGAAATTCATAACGCAAATATAACAAGCTCTTTTACACGGTAGATTCCGGCATTGGTCAGGGTCTTACCCCTCAATGTCGTTCTCGGAATAATCTACCTGAAATACAAGCTTCAAACAACCAAACACAAGCTTATGCGAGCCAACAATGGCTAGTGGTTGTTAGCAATTTCTCAAATCCGAAATTCACAATTCGAATCCTAACAACCTATTATGCATATCGTATGGTAGATTCAGGCATTGGTCAGGACCTTACCTCTCAATGCCGTTCTTAAAATAATCTACCTGAAACACAAGCTTCAACAACCAAACACAAGCTTATGCAAGCCAATAGTGACTAGTAGTTGTCAGCAATATTTGAAATTCACAATTCAAACTTAACAAGCTCTTTTACATGGTAGATTCTGGCATTGGTCAGGGTCTTACCTCTCAATGCCATTCTCAAAATAATCTACCTGATACATGAGCTTCCATCAACCAAACACTTGGTAAGTATGGATACATTTACTATCTCATTGCTACAACCATCACTGAAGCATTTTCAGAATTTATAAAACTCAAATACTTCAAAGGTTAGTCACTTCAGTGTTCTCAAAGCTCATTTACTTCATGCAATCATCATCATCCTAACATTGCAAGGTATAGTCATATCATTCATGCAATTAAATGAAGGTTTAGATACCCTTACTTCACAGGCATATCATTCATACCACCTTGCTCTTCAACAGAGCATTTCTGGCAGCCAATTAATCATGACTATCCTGCATTCATAACAACCTTCAAAACAGTTCCAGAATTGTCATTAATTCATCATTTCAGCTGTTAGTCTTCCATAATATCACATGCATTCATCTCAATGCATTCATGCAATGCATCACAACAATTGCACCTTTACTTAGGCAATCAGTCACTCACACCCTTCATATGCATACATTCAATGCATAACAACAAGGTTCATAAAATATTTCCAATGCCAATCCATCTATGCTATCTTGCATTGAGTCAGGAATACTATGCATTCAACCATACCATGGCCTAACCATGACTACCTCATATAGGATGCATTACTATAATCAATATCATTAGCATGTATAGGTATGACACCTTTCTACATTCCAATATTCACATGGTATGAGGTCTCTTACCTGGACCAATCCATGGAAATTTTTCATAAGCAAACTCTTACCTGCATGGGCCTTACTTACGCCCTTGCCATGACCACTTTAGTTGGTCCTTTGTAGGAGATTGCAGAATTTGCTCACCAACTTTTGTTATGGACTTGTTGCTTTATCCCTCCTCCATAGGGTTGCTGGTCTCATTCATCAGCATCAGCAACATATTCATTCGGGTCCATGTCATCGTTGGTTTGTCCACTAATGCCAACATCAAAACAATGATTATCATCAGTGGTACATTATAAATATATAATTTCCAATAGTCTTACCACATGCAATGTCTTATGCATGCAATATCCTATGCATGCAATTCATATCCTCATGCAATTAAAGCATAAACTTAGGGAATGTAGTTATAATAAGCAAGATAGGGTCTAATGAGAACTTCCCTTTCAAACCCCTCATCTTCTCGTGGAATCCCTTTTCCACACAGCAGCTGGTTGACTTCGTAGTCCTTGCTGCCCCTGGGCATGCAACTGTCTAGATTTGTCCATTTGATAGCAACGGCCATCATTAGCACTTTACTGCTTCATGCTCAGATTCCGGTCTCTTATCCTTGTTCCCCACTAGATAAGCTTTCCAACGCCTATTCACACGTGTCATTCCGACCTCGGATGTGAAAATCACACCCCTTCTAAGAATGAAGACTTTCAGCAAACCTTGGCATTTTACACACAGTTGCATTTTGGGCGAGAATGTTAACTTCAGCCACCACACTTCCATTGCATCATTCATCTTTTATGACTGTCTCAGGGGGACGACGGGGGTCAAGGGGGCTTGCCCCCTTGTGGCTTGCCCCCTTGTGGCTTGCCCCCTTGGGGATTTTGCGCAATTTAGCGCATTAGATCGCTGCCTCTTTTCTCATTTTCAGCCCCTGAAAATTCTCTGAAAACAGCTCAAAATTTCACTGAGAAACAGTTGAAATCGGCTCCTGGAACCATTGTTCCTTCTGCAGAATCGGCTCTCTAACCAATCTCGTAGCCACTGTATCGGCTCCCAAATCAATCTCCCAGCCGCAACGTCGGCTCCTTTCCCATTCCTTCCTCCGCCGAACCGGCTCCCTGACCGTTCTGTCTTCCACTGAATCGGCTCCCCGGAAACTCTCAGCCTTCCGCAACGGCGGCTCTTCGGGTGTTCCAACCCTTCCGCAACTGCGGCTAACTTCACATCGGATGCTGAACTACTTTCCATCTGCAACGTCGACTCTTCGGAAGTTCTTCCCATCCGCAATGGTGGCCCCTTGGAAGCTTCAATCCTTCCGACGTATCGGCTCTCCAACCAATCTCCCTTCCGCCGTATCGGCTCTCCAGGAGTTCCAAACCGTCCGCTCTTTTCTTGGACGAACTCTTCACATCGGGCGTCGGCTGAATCTTGAATCGGACGCAGGATTGCTTAGCCGTCCGCAACGGTCGGAGGGGAAGATCGTTGCCAATCCTTCCACAACGGTGGAAGTTCACTTCCTTCAATGGCCCGACCGTTCCATACTTAGCCAAAATTCCGAGCTTTCTTTTCACGCGTCGGTGATCGGATGGATCTTCAAACTCTTCGCGGCGTCGGTGATCGAACGGATATTCAAACTCTCTGCGGCGTCGGCGATTGGACAGTTCTTGAATCGGATGCAGAATCACTCCGTCATCCGCAACGACAGATGGAGAGATCATTGTCTCACCCGCAACGATGGAGGTTAAATCCGTGAACCCTTCCACAACAGTCGGATGGGGAACTTCACCCACTCGTCCGCAATGACGGACGTTGACTTTGTCAGTCCCTCCGCAACGGCGGAATTCCACTTCCTCCAGTGGTCCGACCGCTCACACTTAGGCGATTTTCTGAGTCCATCTGCTCACTGCTGAACAGAGAAGGTAATACCACTCTGTCACTGCACCTTCTTGGCCCAAAGAGGCCCATTGTTGCAACCATGACGCTCTGATACCATATTTTCACGTCCCCGTCCCTCAACCGGCGAAGAGGACGCGACGAACATCAAAACACAGCCGGGCAAGATGCCCAATGAACATAAACAGAAAACAAATGCTGGAATTAAGCATACACAGATGCATTTATCTTCAATCATACAACGGAAGCAAACACACACATTCCAGCAATCTCCATGTTCATTATAATTCATTTAACATCAATATAAAATTTGCAGAGATGGAATAACCAGCAGCACTTATCTCTTGATGAAGAATTCACCCGCAACCAGCTACGTTGCTGCAACGTTCCACCCAACCATAGGCCAGCTTGCTCATCTATCTCTCAGCAACACTGCCACCCCCGAGCTGGGCATGATTCCTCCGGACCTAGGGTCAATTGCAGGCTTACACATAGCCAAGGGGACACATAACAGCCAAACCAACACTGCTGGGTTTCACAGGCTTTCCATAAGCAAGCCAAGCCAGCACAGTCCAAGGTTCAACCACTGCATACCAGCAGCCAAACAATCCCTTCACAGCTCTGTGAAGAAGTCATAAACAACAGGGGACAGCCCCAAACAATGGAGGAGCACAGCTCAAGTCCAAGGGACTACCCAGAGTTGGTTTTGGCCCTAACGTGGCCAAAACAGCTCAACCACAACATCCCAAACCAGGGAAACAACAGCAACAGCCCAATTTCAAAGTAAAAACAATGGCAACTATGCACAGTCCCAAAACACAGAAACTCATCCCACGAATTGGAAATCAACGGTGACCCAAAACGAATTTGAGCACCCCATCCCACAAAACATGGGTGAAATCAACAGCAACCCAATACGTGGGTTAAAACCATAGCCATCAAAACGTGGAGAAACAACAGCCCCAAACAAAACAGTCAGCACGGCTCTCACATGGATAGAACACCCCAACCAGTCTGTGCGTGAGTGCAATCTTGCACTGAACAACAAAAACACAAGGAAAACATACCCAACCTCTACGTGCAATTACCAGCCTGCGCGTGAGGGGAAAACGGCCTCCTCTATGCACGCGAATCCACAAGCCATCGGGAGGATGAACAGACCATCAACCTCTGTGTGAGGATGAACAGACCAGCCGTGGGAGAGACCTGTGCGTGAGGGTGAGCAACAGACCAAAATCGCGTGAGAGTGTAAATTGACCAGGGAAGAGTGCGTGAGGGAGAAGAATGGCCCGTGTGGGTGGAGTGGGCAATTAGGTAAGGCTGACAGCCTGCCACAACTACCACCACTTCAGCAATAAATGCCCTCAGCCATAACTCCTCAACCACCAGCTGAGCATTAAAGAGGTTGACAAGGTTGGATGAGGAAAAAAGGTGGCAAATCAACAAGGTAATAAAACATGGGTTTTTCCCCATAAACCAAGGTTTGACATCCCCCACCCCTTATCCTTTGGAAATCATGCCCTTTTCATTCAATGTTGCACTGCCGTAGCTGGTTGTGGTTTATTTTAATTGATGTGCGTGTTTACATGATGCCAAATTAAAATGTGCCGGATAGCACAACATACCATCGGCAATTATCCCCATTGCCGAAACATACACAGCCAAATCGATGGTGGGGCTTTTGCCTTGAGCTCCTCACCACGATTAATTACAATATATACATCATGCAAACGGGGTCGAAACCGGGGATGTGACACTTGTGTGAATGCATGTTGATTCCACTGTGCAAGATAAATAATTATAGCTGTGTATGATAAACAATTGCGTTTATGCATGTTATGCTGCAATGCATTTCCTTTCAGCATTTTGTTTCTACAAATTTTTATGCCTGTACATGTTCATGGGGCTCTTAGCTGGGTGGATAAATCTTGTAGTCGTGTTCTCTTCATCGGTCGGAGGCATGGGGACGTGACATATTTACAGTTGAGGTTCTCATTTCAAGATGACTAATCACACCAGCTTGATGACAATATTGGTGAGGCTGACAACTTTCAAGCATGGAAGTATAGGATCTCATTATTTCTTAAAGGAAATGAATTGGACACCTACATAAGTAGAGAGGTTCTAGTTCCAGAGGGAGATGAGGCTAAAATCCTTACACAAGAAGAACTTGGTCAAGGCCAAGAAGATCATTATTGATTCAATCACGGATCACCTTATACCGCAAGTGTCTTCCCTAAAGACACCGAAAGATATGTTTGATTCCTTGACCAAGCTATTTGAAGGGAAGAACTTAAATCAGAAGATGACTTTGAGAAAATAGTTGAAGAATGTGAAGATCCAGAATGCAGAGACCATGCAGTCATACTTTACAAGGGTCTCTCAAATCAAAGAACAACTTAAAGCAGTAGAAGAAGAAATGGAGAATGCAGAAGTTGTGATAACCACCTTGAATGGCCTCCCAGGATCATGGGATTCATTCATTCAAGGAATGTGTGCCCGAAGGAAGTGATTACTTTCAGCAGACTCTGGGAAGAGCACACACAAGAAGAAGCTCGACTCATAATAAGAGAAAAGAAGATGGGAGCAATTGAAGATCAAGATTTCACGATGAGGAATATGAAGAACTCAATTATTGAAGAACATCGTATCCATCTTAAGCACTTGGATAAGAAATGATGTTGTTATGAATGAAGAAGATGATGAAGATGAAAGAAGGAGTCTACCTGCGAAACAAATAAAGATAAGTATTCAATTGTCATTTCATGATATTGTTTTGATATGCATTTGTTTATATTCAGTTGATGTATTATGCATGATAGAATGTTTGCATTAATGACAGTATACTACTAATATGCATGTGATGGGTAAGTAGATCATGTTGCTATACAACTCTCCATTGCTACTCATATAGAATGAAACCTATTTGCTGACATATTGGATTAGTGCACAATCTCAATGTTGTCTTGATAGAGATGGAAGGAATCTAGAAAGTTTTCATGAGATATGGATGAATGTTGTATTGGCTAAAATAGTTGCATGATTATATCTTTATGCATAATAATTTACCATTATGAATATGCATTATGAAATGTTTCTAATCATACAACTGGTACATTTGACTTGTAGGAAAGATCACGTACAATCTCCTACAAGAAAAGAAGGATGAGACCTGTTCCAAAGAACAAGTGACGACAGTTCAAGAAAGAATCCAAGATGAAGAAAAAAATGATGATACTTTCAAAGAAAGAAAGAGGTCTCAGCAACACTCTAGTTATGTGACACTATTGAGTGACATCATTGATGCAGAGCCTTCCAGCTATGAATAAGTAGACAAGAAGAAAGGGAAGGAGAGTACCAGTTCAAGAAGAATGATGTCTAGGATGTGGAATCGAGACCTGAAGGGAAGTCCGTAGTATCTTCCATATGGATCTACAAGATCCAGCATGCAGTAGATGGCAACATCATGGGATACAAGGCAAGATTCATAGCACAACACTTCTCATAGAAAGAAGGCATAGACTAGGAAGAGACATTTGTAGCCACTAGAAGTTAAGACACATGACAAGTAGAATCATGTGTGCAAATGAAAGAAGGCCTTGTACGAGCTCAGAAGACACCCATGGGATAACACATACATGAGGAGCTTGATGAAGATCTTAACCTTCACTATAAGGTTGAAGATGAAAGCTTATAGAGGATGACAAGCTCACAAATGAGTGTAAGAAGAACTTTTGAAAAGGTTAAAGATAGAGGATCTTGGTATCCAATGACCCTATATGGATACATAGAATATTAGTAGCAGAGGGAGCTACTTCTAACTCTAGTACAGAATGTTTCAATGCATAGAGTATGAATGACAGAGGGAGTATGATGCTTCGCTTTAGAGGGAGTGACTGTAGAAG
This sequence comes from Pseudotsuga menziesii, assembly GCA_001517045.1. Lineage (NCBI taxonomy): Eukaryota > Viridiplantae > Streptophyta > Pinopsida > Pinales > Pinaceae > Pseudotsuga > Pseudotsuga menziesii. Next base: position 113,260 of record LPNX010928779.1, read on the forward strand.
ATCCTGAGGTTCGACATGATACAACATGATGGATAGGTTACTGATGAATCTAGGATTTACTAAGAGTAAAGAGGATTCCAACCTTTGCTTCAAGGTTGAAGGCGGAAGACTAATGATGCTCCTGTTATATGTCGATAACTTGTTCCTGATAGAAAAGAGGAACTCATTAAAGTTGTAAGAAGGAGACTTGCTACCGAGTTTGAGATGAAGGACTTGGATGTGTTGCAATACTTTCTAGGCATGGAGGTGTGGCAGAATGTGGATGGAATATTCCTTGGACAAGGGAAGTATGCAATGGAGATCCTGAAGAGGTTTGGGGTGATGGACTGCAAAGCCATGACTACACCTATGGCATTGAACCTGAAGCTATTGAGTGATGCTTCATCAGAGACGGTTGATGCCATGATGTATCATCAAATCATTTGTTCCTTGATGTACCTGACGAATACAAGACCAGATATTTACTTTGTCGTGAACACATTGAGACATGTTCACTTGATGACTACAAAGCATGCAGTGAGGTACCTGAAGGGTACAGTTGAGTGTGTGCTCGAGTATGATGCGAATCAGAAGATTAACCTAGAGGGTTATGCTGATTCAGATTGGGAAGGCAGTGCCATCGATAGGAAGAGCACTTCAGGGTGCTGCTTCAGTATGGGATCAGGTGTGATCTCTTGGTTTAGTAGGAAATAGTCTTGCATGGAACTGAGTACAGCTAAAGCAGAGTATGTCCCAACTTGTTCAGGTAGTTGTGAGGCAGTATGGATGAGGAAGCCACTGTCTGATTTTTTTAATCTCCAGTTAGATGCTACTTGTATATATTTCTACAACTAGAGTTGTGTGAATTTGTCTGACAACCCGATGTTCCATGACAAGTCGAAGCATATCGAGATCAAATATCACTATATCAAGGATATGGTGCAGAGAGTAGTGAAGCTCTAGTATGTTGTGATGGATGAGCAGATGGTTGATGTGTTGACCAAGCCATTGGCCAGAGTGAAGTTTGAGTACTTCAGGGAGAAGCTTGGTGTTCTCCATATCAAGGTTCCCTCCAAGGGGAGGTGATGAGTCTAAGAGCCTTTCTGACATGGTAGGATTGGTTCCTTCCATGGTCAGATGTGAGTGCAGAGCCATTCTGATGTGACTGCGGGATGTGTTCCCACATGATCAGATGTAAGTGCAGAGCCATTCTGATGTGACTGCGGGATGTGTTCCCACATGATCAGATGTAAGCGCAAAGCCTTTCTTACATGGTTGTTGGATGTGTTACTCCCATGGTAAGATATAAGTGCTGAGCCTTTCTGACATGGTTTGTGGATGTGTTCCTCCCATGGTTAGAAATGAGTGATGATCCTTTATTACATGTTTGTTTGATGTGTTCCTCCCATGGTCAAATATAAGTGTTGATCCTTTCTTACATGGTTGTTGGATGTGTTCCTCCCATGGTAAGATATAAGTTCCGATCTTTTATTACATGGTCATTGGATGTGTTCCTCCCATGGTAAGATATAAGTGTTGAAGCCTTTCTAACATGGTTGTTGGATGTGTTCCTCCCATGGTCATATGTGAGTGCTGGGCGTTTCTAACATGGTTGTTGGATGTGTTCCTCCCATAATCAGATGTGAGCGTTGGGCATGCCTTTCTGACATGGTTGTTGGATGTGTTCCTCCCATGGTCAAATGTAAGTGTTGGGTGGGCCTTTCTGACTGAGGATCAGATATAAGCGCTGAAGAAGACCTACATGGAGGATAGGCCTACAACCAGCATGAAAAAGGGCTGGCTTTGTAGAACTTCCTATGACGAGAAGAATTGAGAGATAGCACCAGTGATAATGACCCAGTGATGATCCAATAGTGATGATCCAGATCCAGTGATGATCTAGATCCATAGATGAATATGACTTGAATATGAAGATAACTTGATGATGATCCAGATGATACAGAGAAGAAGGATTGTGCTGGTAAATTATGTCAAGAGAAAACCTTCCTAGTTAAGAGGGAGTGTTGATGTATTTTTAACTTCAGAATGTATTCACTTGTATATTTTATGGATTGTACCCCGATGTTTATTCTGGGAAGTATTTGTAATGTAATTGAGTCATGTCATGCTCCGATGTTCCTATCGGGAGATTCAATAATGTAAACAAGTCATGTAAATTCATTAAGGTTAACCCTCCATTGTAAGTCAGGGAAATAGTCCCCACAATTGAGTTAAGGTTAACCCTCCTTGTTGATCAGAGGGAAAATTCCCCATAGTTGTGGGGTACTAGGGTTTTTAGACTCTCCTAGAGAAGTCAACCTTGGTAAGTAATTGTTAAGTGAGGCCGACTTGTTGGAGTGGACATTAAGTTAACGAAAGAATATAAATAGCCAGTGAGCCTTGCTATTTATCACACACACACACACTCACTGGGGCGCATGAGTGAAAGAGGAGAAGCTCTCTCAAGTGAGAGAGAGAGAACAACTGTGGAAATCATCTTTTCTGTCTTTGGGTTTTACTGCTGCCATTGGTGCTCATTCTATCTCTGAGGAAGTTGCGGGGTTTTCTCCTTTATGGTTTCCTCGAGGAAAATTATGTGTGCCTCTTGTCTCTTGTGATTTTTTCTATGCATGTTATTCTCTCAGATAAGATCCTAGATCATATTGCTTAAATGATAAAAAAAACTAACATTTTCTCTCTCACGCAGGGGAAGCTGGCTGAGCTCTCTTTTCCATGTTTTCTACAGCTTTTCCATTTTCTCCATGGTTGGGAAGTCGTTTTTGGGTTGTTGAGTGCATATGCAGTGGGGGTTCATGTTTTTGGGTTTTTTTGGGGTTGTATTTCCTCCCGTACTTCCCCAAAACACTTGCAAAAATTCGTTTTTGGTTCCCAAGGTGTTTTTCCCCATTTTTACTAATCTGTTTTTTGGTTGCAAACCTGTTTTTGGTTATGCTCTGTGGCTGGGAAGATAGATCCATGATTTAGGGGTTATAAGAGGTCATTTTTTTCTCCCTCATGTAGTTGGAGTTTGTTGTGAATTTCACTCACTTTTTTATGCTGTTTCCTCATCTTCTCCATGCCCAGATATTCATTTTTGGTGTTGCTAAGTGCCTTGGAAGATAGATCTATGATTTTTGGGTTTAGGGAGGTTGTTTTTCCCCTATAATTCCCATGGACATTTTGTGAAATTGTAATTTCTATAAGAGGGTTGTTTTCCCTTTCACCAAATCGTTTTTGGTTGCAAGACATTTACCTTCATACCCAACATGTGTATTTTTGTTGTTGTGTGCATCTATGTGTTGGCTTGGCAGAGTAAGTCCAAGAAACCAATCTGTTATATGGTTGACTGTGTTTGGGGGTGATTGTTAGCTTGTTTGAGTAAGTCCAAGGAACCCTTATGTAATTATCTTGTTTCGCTAATAGCCTGTGAAACCCAGTTGTTCATTGTCTTGGTTGGACAGTCTCGAAAACCCAATTGTGTTGGATCGACTATGGATGTATGGTATTGATGTGTGTAAGCCTGGTGTTCCCTAATTCCTTGTGGAAATCATTCCTAGCTCAAGGGTGGAAGTGATGCTGAGATATTTATGATCAAACTAGCCTATGGTTAGGTGGAACATTATAGTGACATAGCTAGTTGCAGTCCAGCTTCTTTTCAAGATAAGTATTCTTGTGCTTAATGTCTGCAAACTATTTGTTTTATGAATTAATATGAACATGTTGAATGCTTGAATGAATGTGTTTTTCTTCCACTGTGTATTTATATGTATGACACATATGTTTATGTATTTATGTTCAATGTATTTTTTAATTGTTATGTTCATGGGGCTAGATTTCCCGTTTACAGCAACAAATGTGTTGGTCACATCCTCTCCATCGTCGGATTGAGGGGTGGGGACCTGACAAGGGTCTTCATGGAAACTTTGAGAATATGTGTTAGGAACCAAATAGGAGTCATTAGGGTGCCTAGGACTAATATTATTGAGTGGAAAGATACATTTGAAACTTGATCTAGCCAAGAAAACATCCAAAATATTACAATGTAGCACCATCGTATAGTGAAGTATCCATATTGGAAGACATGGAGAACATAAAAGAAGAACGGGTGAATATCTCTTCAACAATGGTAGCTCCATTAGATACTTCTTCTTCATTATCAACATTATGGGAAGATGATAAATTGGTTTATTTAAGAGTCTATCACCACATGAGAAGATGTCTCTTCAATATCTACTTCTTGACATGCAAAGGAATCATTCGAATCAAAGAGAATGCTAGCAACATGAATTCAATGTGTTGAATCTGCAACTTCTTCATCTGCTTGAACAACTTCATTAGAGAGAGTCGAGGCCAATATATAAGGAGGGAGAACATGTAAGTAGGTACTAGGCTCATTCTCCATATTTATTGTATGAACCTCATTATGCTTGTCAAAAGCTCTATACAAATTGGTCTAGAGATCCTTTGTATATTCAGCGGTATTAATAAGGTAGTGCATGATTGGATATATAGACAAACACATTGCTCCAAATTATATGTCAAAGTCATTTATCCAATTATTTCTCTCTTCATAAGACTCTTCAATAGCTCCAATAGATACCTCGTAGAGACCTTATCTCTGTAGAGATGCAACTAGCTTCAATTTCCACTCTGAATAGCATGAGAATGGAGTGAGAAGAGGAACTAATTTTGAATCCATTAAAATTGTGTTTGCAAACAACACTCTAAAAGTATGAATGGAAGATTAATTTTTTTTATCTCAATCAAACTCTACTTCGACAATGTGCACATTCGAGAGTGCATCACACCTAGGTAGACTCCAATGGATAAACCAATGGCTTCAAGATAATTGCCCCAAGATTTCTATGGTAACTCCACTACTTCTGGTGCTACAATAGAAGTATCTGAATGAGATTGAATGCCAGTGTGCTCAGATACCATGTTATATTTTGTACAATTTGATATAGGTACAAAATTGATCCTCACTTAATTCATAGGTAATGTAGGAAATTGAGAAGAAAATATGGTAGAATCACTAAAGAAAAGAAGCACTGATGGAGTAATATTCACTCATCTCATCTTTTCTAATATGTTAGCAATACAAATATATTACAATGAGTAAAAATAAAAAACTTGAGATGGCGTTCGAACTGGTTCACTTGTGGCAGGCTTAGAGGTTACCAATTCCCCATCTATGATAAAAAACCAATCCCAAATCAAGGCTAGAGATCTCAAATTGGTTATGTGGGTGTAAGATATCCACGAGTGGCCAAAAATCAGCAATTGGGTAGCTTTTAGGAGAAAATTAAGTAAGGGGTTGATGGCAATAAGATGCAAACTTTCCTAAGCCATCCTAGTGTTCATGGAGCTTTCTAATCCATGAGAAAAGCAGTAAAAAGTTGCTCAAATTCATAAAAGCAAGATAAAAGCATAATTTAGCGCTTTAAATCAGAAAATCAAAGTAAAAGCAAGATAGTGGGTGCATTGGTGGGTAAACTATGTCAAGTGTACAAGTTATGCACTATGCATGCCAACTACCATATGGAACAACTTACTAAACACTTAGCAACTCTAATGAAACTGTTTTAACCTACAGTCTAGTTGGAATTATGTTCCAACACAATTGAAGACGCTCAAGAACCAGAAATGGAGGATAATTCTCTACCCATGGAAGATGAAAACACTTTGCATGCTCCTAGGTGTCAATCCCAAATTTCTATCCATGCCTTATTAACTTTCTCAACAACCCAAACCTTGAATTTAATAAGATACATCAAACACCGTAAAGTAATTGAATTAATTGAAAATGGTAGTATTGATGCCCAAATTAAGAGACCTATTGGTCAAGAGGAATACCCAGGCACTCATCATTCACCTTCCTGGCAGTAGTCTCGGCCTTTTTCATCCGTTATAGGAAGGTTATCCACATATTCTTGGTAATGATTATTGGAATTTATGCAACTCTAAAAGTTATTATGATTGTACTTGTATTGTATTTCCTTGTACCTCCTATGGGATATTATACTGATGTAATTACTTATGTAAACCCTAGAAAGGATCAATGTAAACCCTGGGAAAGAATACACAAGAAAATAATAAAAATAAAATTATTTTGTATTCCCTCAAGGTAGGTTGGTCCCAGTAAAAAGTCACTTCGAAAATCAATATACATAGGAGGCACCCCTCCTCATTTCTCATTCACTCACAACAAGTTTGTCTAGCAGAAAAGGTGTGCTACCGCAATCACGGAGAGTGTTTTCTGGGGTTGTATCTTAGAGAGAATTTTTATTGTCTTTCTTCTTCTCATTGCTCTCAGGAGCTATCATCTCTATATGAAGGTTTGCTGGGGTTTTCTCGATTGGGTTTCCCAGGATAAATTCTTGTGTTCTTTGTTTATGTGCTTTGTATTTCTTCTAGAGATCCTATTTTTTATTTGAAATTAAGTTATACTACTATAATATTGTAAAAACTAACATGTTGTTAGAGTAGTTATAGAAGAGGCCATTTCCAGAAGGTAGGTGTTGGTACTGGGGTTTGTACTAGACTACTATTGTACAAATCTAAGGCATTGCATAAGTAATAAACTAAATATTTAGATATAAGGATTGTGGGTTTTGATTTTTGAATTTATTGGTGTTTAATAACAAGGTTGAAATCAAATAAAATAGATATATCAAATCTAAAACATAAACCCATAAGCATATAAAATAGGAAGTAAACACAACAGGATTTGAACCCCAAATCCGACGTCAGAATCCGACGTCATCCGACATTTCACACGGATGTGTTGGACAGCAATCACTGAAAATAATTCCGATCAAAAAATATTTATAGATCCATCGAACATCCAACACACTGGCATCGGAGATCCGACCCTTCAGTGACAGATCTCGGATGCTTGGGTGTCGGATAACCAATGGTCTGTGTAGGTTTTTTTTTTAATGTAAGGTTTATATGATTTTAAATTTATGGTCCCATATTTTCAACGGTAACTATGTTCAAGGTGTCGAATATCCAACACATGTCCATTATAAATATAAATTGTTTCAAACATTTCGACATGTTTGTTGTAGAAGTGACGGACGATTTGCGAAAATTATTTGTTCCTTGACGGACGTTTTCAGGATTTGTTTTATTCTTCAATGGACAATTGTGGGAAAAAAGAAATTTCATCGATAGACATTTTGTCAGGAATTTTGTATTCTTCAGCTTCTCTCCATTTGAAAAAATGTCGATGCATGGAACTTGATTTTTTAAGACAACCGGTTATATTCATTAACAAATTTTGTGGCAAAATGTCAAATAGATTAAATATTCCAGATCCAAGCGAAGACAACTGACAATTGCTTGCTAGACTATGGGATGCAGCGAAATGAAGGGGTGATGGAAAATTTTATTATTTGTGTGCTCAATGCAGGGTATTTAAGAGGAGAAGAATAATGATCTCAACAGCCACAAAACATTGCAGGGAACATGGACATACTGAGGGGGGGAACAAATATCGTCCATTTGTAGGTTTAGCATTATAAAGTTTATTATATTCGTTTGTTTTGGTAATTGTATGTATTTTTTTTTCATATATTAATGTATATCTATTGATGTTTCCATGTATTTATATTAAAGGAAAGACACCCTATAGCATATCGTCTAGAGGAAGTGCTTTCAGAACAAGTTCAGGATCAAGATCATGGAGTGTGTATGTTTAATGGAGAACAAGTGAATGATCATATTGAACAAGATGATCATGCCGATAATGTAATTGAAGATGATGGTACAAATACATTGATCGATTATTCATTTAATGTTAGAATGGATGATGACAATGATGTCGATAATGAAAATGATGATGACTTTGATGACGTTCATGATATACCTCTTCTCGATAAGGCATATGAACCCCTTTATGAAGGCTCCAAAACAAATCTTCTCTCTACTATATTGTTGATAATGAACTTGAAGGTATTTCAAACATTGCAATCACAAGGATGCTAAGGTATCTAAAATAATTCATCACATATATAGGATCATGATAAATTTTATGTGTATTCCTCTAATAATTGTATTGTTAACTCATTATTGATCATTGTACGGATGAAGCGTGTTTCATTAATATTATTTATTTATTACATTAACAATTGTTTTTTTTTTGTAGATTGATAGCTGAATTTTTGTTACCACCATCAAATATTTTACCTCGCACATATAGAGATTTATATTCCATCATGAAAGAGATTGGAATGCATTATGAAGCAATTCATGCATGCCCCGATGACCATGTTATATATTATAATCAGCATGAAATTGCAACAGAATGTCTAGAATGTCATGTAAGTAGATATCATACAAATAAAGTAACAAAAAAGGTGCCTCATAAGGTTCTTCATTATATTCCCATCATTCCACGTTTGCAACGACTGTTCAGGTGCAAAAACATAGTGCAATTTAGTCGTTGCAAAAACATAGTGCAATTTATGGATTACCATGCCAGGAACAGAAGTCAAGATGATGTTATCCGAATGCCTGCAGATGGTGTTGCTTTTAGAGATATGGAGGAAAAGTGGCCTCACTTTAAAGAAGAACCACGTAATCTTAGGATTTCTTTGGCAGCAAATGGTGTTAATCCATTTGCACAAATGAAATCCATTTACACGGTGTGGCCTATTTTTGTTATCAACAATAACATTCCTCCATGGTTTTCAATAAAGAGGGAGCACATAATGTTGGAAGATGCAATACAATAGAATTCGTCATCATGGTACGTATGGATCATCGTATATGAATTGTTACGTATTTTAATTTTTATTGTGATTTGTTTGCTGTAGTGGCCATATTTGATTTATGATGTAATTTATTAATTATAAACTAATATTCATGATGTCCATCGTGATCATGAAGGCATTAATGGGCTTCCACGAGGAATGAAAATTTATCCTATTCAATTCGGCAGGTTTCCCTACTATGAGCACCTACAAATTGCTCATTTGTTTGATATAATGCATATTGGAAAGAATGTTACTAAAACCTTTTGGTGACTACTAGAGCTAAGGAGGGAGAAATATAAAGTTGTGAATGTTAGGTATAATAACTCCTGAATTCATTTATTCCATTGCAAAATCATTTATTTATACATTACATATGCTGGTTGAGTTTCATCTTCCGACCATCCTTTTCAGCTTCCTACATA
>LPNX010928779.1:128196-145502 GCA_001517045.1 Pseudotsuga menziesii
TAAGGGTTTGGTGAGACAACGAGCATATGCAGAGGGTTCTATGATGGAAGGATATACGGTATACCAAAACATGTTGTATGTTAGTGAATATATTCATATTTTAGCGTCAAAGCTCAATTTACGTCGCATTTCTGATCCAGACTCCAAAAACAAATTTGAAGGGGAGTAACTAAAGGGGAAAGGTAGATTGAGGAAGCTGAAAAGTAATTATTAGCTAGCAAATGTTTATTATATCCTTCATATTCTAATTGTATTTTCTAGTCATAATTTCTTCAATTAAGAGAATATACTTTGTTCAGGAGATTTACACCTTTCTTTCATTTTAATGGTTATTGTCATTAAACAGTTGGTCAAGAATGGGATGCAATTCATTTATACATCGCAAACAATCTTGACTAGATGAAGGTATGGATTGAACGATGTGCACAATCGGGTCATGGAATATCATGGGTAGGTGTGGCTTCATTGGTAAAAGTAGCACAACGCAATGGAGATAACAATCTAACAGAAAGGGAAATTGATATGGCATATGGTGTAAAATATAAAATGGCAAGCATATAATTAATCAAATATCCCTCTAAATCTTTTAATCATCAAATTACTTTTTGACGTACATGTTCTTATTTTCCATGTATTGTTCCATAAGGACTAAATGGTTGTGTAATCTTTTCGTGTATTGCTTATTGCAAGTAAAACACCATAAGGCTATGGTCTACAATGGAGGTAGATATTGGATCAAAAAATTGGATGAAACAAAGAAAACATCAGATTCTGGGGTTTCGGTTGTCTTTGAGGTTACCAATGTTTCATCTAGAACTGACAGACATCCAGAAGTCTCATAAAATCGATACTATGGGTATTTGGAAGATATTATACAATGTGACTTTAAATCCTTTAAGGTAGTTCTATTCATTGTCAAATGGTACAGGTTACAATTGAATCAACGTGATCCCGATAGAACTATTATTAAACATGATAATGGATTTACCATAGTAAACACAAGGTTGTTTGAGCTAGGTGTTAACCCAAAAATCCCCCACATAGCTCTCAATGGCCTACACCACCAAAGGACACCATCTCACAACACTCATTTCACTCCATAAGACCTTCCATTTGACCCCCACACCTCCAAAAGAGCCTAAGGATGAAGAAAAGGGCTAAAAACCCCAAAAAAGAGCCCAAAATAGGCCCCCAGGAGCTAAAGCCCTCAAAAAGGGGCTAAAACCATTAAAGGGGCTAAAATTAGGGTGAAAGGGGCTAAAGGATTGACCAAGGGCTTAAAACCCTAAAACCCCTTGGAAAAACTATATAAGGAGGGTGGGGGGTCACTCTCAAAACACTCCTCATTTGCATATTGTTATGCTACCCGTGGATGCTTTGAGACCTCTTGCTCTCAAACCACCCACTCTCCCTCTCCTCCATTTCCATTTCTCCAAGCCATTGCTTCCCAACAAAGAGAGAGGTTCTCCCATGAGCTAGGGCATGGTGGCTCATTTTCACCTAAGTGAGGTATAACTTATTTTCATGCATGTTCATTTACTTGTTTTGTTTTCTAACCAATATTTCAGTTGTAGGTTTTCCATTAACATCATTTGCAGGTTGTCTTCATAGTAGTATAGGTTTATTTTGCAATTTTTGGAGGCAGAACCCTAACCCACTGTGTGTAGATGGGTTCAACAGGGATGCATCTCCATATTTATTTCTGTTATTTACTCTTAGAGTTAGATTATTGTAGCTGCCATTTACTTGCCATAGCTTAGATTAACTTAGTTTCAATTCGCAGCTCTATTTTCACCATTTTACATTCTTTTTTTTACTGCTTTCTAAGGGTAGAAACCTACCCTTGTGCCCTATAGGCACAAGGGAGACATTTATACCCCTGTAGTGAGGATAAATTCTCACTACATCTTTGGCACCTCCCCTGGGTCGATCCCACAGGATCCCTGGACAAAAATTTCAAGTTTTTCAAGTTTTTTAGTTTTTACCCTAGTTTTCAAAAATGTTCTATTAGATCTGTTTAAATTTGATTTATTTATTGTTTTCTGTCAGTGCTGAATCCTTTCCTATGCCGATCCAAGTCAGACTGACCCAGTACCAGTTACTGTCGGCCAGATCTGACCCTGCAGCACCAAAAACACCCCTTTCCGGAGCAGGTCACTCTTATCGGGGGAAAAGCTGAGGGAAGGTGCACTTAATTGGAAGAAAGGCATGCCCAGGGCACACTTAATCCTTAGAAAGGCATGAAATCAGCCTAAGAGCTCAAGTTGCAGCTGTTTTGGCATTTTGTGCGACCCCTTCGCTCATTTCTGGAAAAATCCCACAGCCCCCTCGCGGGATTTAGTCAGAAAGGTGCAACCTGTCACACAGAAGTTGTTTTTGAGTTCAATTAGCACCAATTTCCAATTTTATACAACTTTTAGTGTGGCCCAGCCATTTCTGTCCACCATTACAGGTCTCTGTTTATTTCAGCTTTCAATTTTTGCAAATAAATCAATGAACAATGTGTATATGCTAATCCAATCATTAAGGTTCAATAAAAATGAATTAGCCTAACTAAAATTAACATAAAATTAACCATCTTGCTGCCCCCTTCCTCCTCTATGCAATCATCACCCTCCGGGGTATTCTGGGATACGACGAAGGGATGGCTCGTATAGATCTAGGCACTCCATGACATTTTTCCTAAACCACTAAAACCAGGTGACCTGGAAGGTATGGGGGGTAGAGAAGGAGGGATTCTCACGGTGCTAAGAATCCTCCCTGCTTGACCAACCTATCACTTGGGAGGTGACTGAGGATCTACATATGGGCTTAGTCCCATTGTGTTGAGAGCCTAGCACCTTCTCTTGGTTGAAGAAGAATATCACTGAGAGGTAGACACTTAGTTAGGCCAACAATTCAGGGTTAATCATAATATTTGCTTACAAGTTTATGTTTACATTTGCATTCAAAAACATGATGTGAACTCTACCATGAATTCATAAACCATATTGCAAACCAAATACCAGAACAAGCAAGCAAAACAACACACCATACCACATTATTAACCCAACTCAATTCATGACGTTGAGTGAGCCTTAAAAGTTACCAAATTTACACTAAGTTCAATCAACTCTGCAGTCTTTGAGGACATAAGTCCCTGACTACTACAACTGTGGGAAGTACTTGGGATTTTCCCAGAAACTCATTGTGAGGAGTACCACAGGAACCCCAAAGTAGCTGGCCGCTAAGATGAATTGCCAAGCGAAACAGGAAATGATCCCTTCCGATTGAGTAGAGTCACTCATGAGGAACAAGCCAAGCGCTATCTTCCGGTAGTCTTGGTGGCCGAGAGACCACCTTCAGCCAGTAGGAAGCCATTGAAACTAGGTTCCAAATTTCATACCCACCAATTTCATACAAACAAACAAACACAATTGATCCTCCATGATCTTCCTCACACCTAAGAGGCGAACCACCACCGTTTGGAACACTCAGTTGGCACCGTCGTAGCCATTCTCAGTGATCTCCCACACCATCAGAGGGCCACACAGCCTCTAATTCTTATTCAGACCCATATCAGTCTGAACCAGACCTCCACACCGCACCATCTAGCCCCATGGCTACTGCAAACTCGAATCCATTTTTTGGTCTAACCTTAGCAAGTGGACCCATGTCCACATCACAACCAGTCACCCATAACATGGCAAGCGGTCCAAGCATGGTCATGCCGACTATCATTATCCAATTTCCACCACCCATAGTGACTAGCCAACCTGGCCCAGTGGTAACGCATGGGGGCAGTGACCCCTCCACACACATCGTCCCCCCTACCACACAGGGGGGCAATGCACCGACCACACACATTACCCCTACTGCCATATAGGGGGGCAATGTCCCCACCAACCATACCATCCCACCCACAACACTTGGGGGCATTGGACCATCTGCCATGGTGCCACCACAAGCACCCCCAGCCATGCAGATACATTATGCACCTGCAAACCCCACTCCCATTGTATCCCCATCCCACATCAACTTGGGGTCAAATCTGCCATTCATGGCTCATTTGAACTTACCTGACTTAGCCAGATTGATGAATGACCCCATCCGTCACTAAGCTTTTTGGCCACCCATGACAATGAAGCTTCCTTCAGACATCCCAAAGTTTGAAGGCAAAGTCAGGGAATGTCCCCAAAATCATATTATGACATTCCATCTATGGTGCTCATCCAATAGCATCATAGAAGACTCCATCAAGCTGAGGCTGTTCCAAGGCACCCTTACATGTGCCGCAACCAAATGGTACATTGAGTTGCCACAAGCCAAGTAACCCGACTTCAACTCCCTAGCCTTCATGTTCCTGCAGTATTTCCAACTCCCTGTCAAATATGATGAAGGGGTGGAGATCCTGTTATCCTGTCACCAAAACACTACCACCCACATCACTGACCATATCCATGAGTGGTGGCAGTGTCGCAGCTTGTGCAAGATCCAACTTGATGACAGGATCTTCTTAAATTGGTTCCTCAAGACTTTGTTCCCGCCCATCGCAAAGGACATTGCATCTGAACGTCCCCAATCTGAAGAAGAGGCCATACTGAAGGTCCAACAATTTGACCTCATCTACGCCCAGTCGGGATACTTGTATACTGTCATCCCATATGCTCCCCATCCAAGTACCTCTTACCACAACACACCATGGGAATCCCATGCAGCGGATGGCATTATAGGGTCAATCTCTCAACAACCACCACCTCGACTGACACCACCTACCATCGCACCACAACCAAGCAACATTGATAATGTTTCTTACCAAAACCAAGCTCCGGACTATGCTAGAATGATGTCTCAGTCCAGAGCAACAACTTCCTATACACAACCTATGCCACTACAGCAAGCTCAAGCTATAGCTTGGCTAGCACAGCATTATGTGGGGCAAATTCCCACATTCATGGCACTTCCACCCCCACAAATATACTATGCACCACCGGTGCAACAAGTCCAAGCCCCCACCCCCACTCCACTCACTCCCTTGGGACAAGTGTTTGCACAGCAAAACTATCCCAACCAGCCTGCCCCCAACAATAAAAAAGGGCAAGCTAGAAATAATCGGCCCCACAACCAGGTCAACAACCAACCACAGGGAAGTGGTCAACAACTGAATCCTCCCAACAATGCCGCAGCAAACCAGCCATCCCAGAATCCCTCGCAACCAAATGCGCCAAGGTGCAATGCCCCATTGTGCACAAACCAACCATGCACACTTTGCGAGGTCTATGGGCACTATACATTCGAGTTCCCCCTCATGGGTCGCGCCAAGTAGGCCATTTGAAATGAGGCCCAACAGGCTGCCAATGCCACAAACCAAGCACAACCCAACCCGGCACAACAAGAACCTCCTCCCATGGTGCTTCAAAACCCACTACAAATCCAAGGATTGGTGGCAACCACTACCCCTCCCCAGGCCACTCCCAATGCTCTGGGGGCACCACCCACGGTCGAAACAGGTGTCCACCACCTGATGACCATGACCACTGAAGAGGTCAAATTACAGACTAGATGGAATCAATACGGTACCACTACCAAAACTGTTGACTCGTCAGTAGCATCTACGTCTAAGACAACCAACCTACCTCTCCAGTTACCCCCATTCCCATGCCCCCCCATACGCAGAATCACCAATAACGCCACAGCTAGAGCTGCAGTTAGCTATAGCATTGTGGATGATTTGGCCCAAACGCCAACCGCCATGTCTGCTCTTGAGGTACTTAAAGCATGTCCAATGCAGTAGAAATCCCTACTAGCCGCTCTAGGGGTAGTAGACCTCTCCGATTCCAAGTTGATCACCTTTGACATAGAGAATGGAGAACCACGCATGCCCTCCACTATTGCCTTCCAAATCCCGGTGTCCATCCGAAACTTGGTCGTGCACCGATGCATAGTGGATGAGGGGGAATCCACGTGCGTTATGTCTACCTTGGTTTGGAAGAATCTTGGATCACCTATTCTACAACCATCCTCCATGACTCTACAGGCTTATGATGGACACCCCACTAAAGCCCAAGGAATCCTCCCCCATGTCCCCATCATGTTAGCTGGGAAGACAGTCATGATTGACATTGAGGTCGTCAACGCTCAACTGGATTACATGTATGCCATGCGAGCGGTCGCATCAACTGTATTCCACCTCATGATGTTCCCCCATGAAGGGAATATTATGATGGTTGACTAGCTCACCTACCATGATCCGCAAGGGTTAATAGCGCCTGCCAACGTTATCCCTACCATCACCACCACTGAGCTGCAAGGGGCGACCGCACATGTTAACGTCATCCCTGTAACCAACACTATGGTTGAAAACACACTAGCCTCCCCACCATTGAATGTGGGGCCTGGGTTGTTTACCAATCCCACCATGATGGCTCCTTTCCCGTTGGTGTCACCACCACCGAAACAAAAGCAAACTGCGGACTTGTGCATGGTCTCATCAAGCACCGTTGTACCCAAACAAAAACTGCAGCCACAACCCCAACCATAACCACAACATCATCCGCAGCCACAATGCCAACAGTAGCAGCATTTCATGCAGCCGCAACCACAACCTCATCCCCACATGCAACCAGCTGGGAGTTATGTGGGCTCATCTCCAGTCCATACAATTCCCTTCCTCTTTCCCCCACCTGGTGTCATGAGAAAGCCGGTCATGGCCACCTTAAACCTACCCAACCTTACGTTGGGGATCCTGGTATGGTATTTGGATCCACCAATTTAACCAGCCATGCCCCAGGTTTCGTTAAATCCGGTGCAACCTATTGCGGTTGAGTCTCACCCCCCATCCGGTCCACATAGGCCAACCACCGCACCCGCACCTACACTGCCCCAACCTAAAAGGGATAGGGGAAAGAACACCAAATCCACTGTAGAACCACGACAAGTCCCACCTTCTTCCATTTGCGAACAACAGGGCCATTCAACTCAAAATTGCCCTAAAATCCCAGTGATCCATGTGCATCTGGATGCCATGGATATAAACGAAAACATCCACATGGTTGAACTCCCAACCGTGCCAATAGTTAGGAACAAGGCATTGAGGACAAAGCATGCTTGCACCCTTTGTGGCTTGCATGGACATTACTCCCATTATTGCTAAGACCTTCCTGAGTTTCGAATGGCTCTCGCTGACCTCCGTCACCATTCCCTTGAGTCTGAGATCACCTTGATCGAAGAAGTTCACCCCCCACCACCTTCTTCAGACACCATGTCCATTTACATGATGTCCAGTTCAACTGACCCACTTGTCTCCACCATCAGACCTGTCTCTTTCATTGTTTCTGCAGCCACAACCGCAACCTTAGTTGCAACCTCAACCTCAATTACAAGGGAAACAATGGGGTTCATTCCCGATCAACATGATCCTTTTTCTTTTTCTTTTCCTTTTATTTTTCCTACCATCTAGGATCATGAGTAAGTCTACCTTGGCAACCCTCCATCTACAGGATTTCACACTAGGAGATCCTATGTGGTACCTTGAACCACCTACCATACCTCTGAGGCCCCAGGATGTGTTGACTCATGTCCAGCCAATTGAGATGATGTTGCACCTACCTCCAGGTCCATCAGAGACTCCTCTTGTCTCCAAGCCTACCCCTCTTCCTCCAATAGAGACTGGGGTCAAGGCCACAAAAACCACAACCAATACCATTTACATGATCTCTAGCACCATTTTCCCTTCTGTCTCATCGATCCAAGAAGATCCACCTGATCTATCCTGGCACCACTTATGTGATGATGGAGAGATCTGTAAGACCACCTCTGGTTTTACCCCGTTCCCTTTGAACCATAGTGTGGAATCATTTCTTCCCATAAAAGACTAGATTCTGTCATCCCGCCTTGCCAATGACCTTCGTCTCGCTAAAGGGGCATACACCCTTATTGACTCTGATGGATAACTCTTGGAAAACCCCTGCAACGGGCTCTACCTCAAGATATTTTACATTTAACATCACCAATGAGTCACTCTATTTTATTTTTCTTGTTTTTCAACGTCTTTTAGCAAAAATCAGGGGCAGCACCATTAGCTGCTAATCCAAAGTCGCCCGAAATCAGTTCGAGACACCTCTCACACCTCTGGGCTCAAATTTCCATTTCTGAGACCATCGTCTCACGTTTAATAAACCAATTTTGGGACCATCTCCCATAATTCACCTCTATTCACGAGCCATGACATCACGATGCGAGTGTCTATGGACTGGTACTCGTATCACACTTCTTGACCGCTACTTATGCAAGCTGTTGGGTCACTGCCCGTTAAGGATTGTACTGTATTTTACTTTTTAGAGTTATAGTTGTCTTTTTCCACCGCACCTTATGCAGAAATTTGGACCATCGTTCACAAAACCTTTTGTTTTTTCTTCCATATATTGGACATAGAAGTATTCTTGGGCCGCTACCCACTTAGGAATGTAATTTTAGCTTTTATTTTGTATTTTTAACATGTAGATTGTCTTTTTGATTTACTGCACCTTATGCAAACCTCTGGACCACTGTCCACAAAACGATTTCTTTTCTTGCACTTATTTGGCATATAAATGCCTCCGGACTTGTACTCACATCGCATGTGGTCAAGTCCGTCCACATTAACACACACACACATGCTGTCCTGACCTATGTCCAAGAGCCACCTCGATTCGCATGCCTCTACCGCATCGTCTCGCATGCCTCTTCCGTGACCTATCCCATGCATGTATTGGTATGTTTGAGAGCCTTATGCTCCGCCCATACTGCGTGGATGACATTTGGAAATCTGTCCACCATCCCGACATGGGGCATCGCTCGCGCCACCACAGTCGGTTGACCACATTGGAGTTTTGTTTAAGCTCTTTTATGACTCCTTAAAACAATGAAAACATCACCGGGCGCAGCTGCTTCCTTTCTCGCTTGCTAAAGTATAAGAAAGGGCGTCCACATCATCCCATTTACCTCCTTTTGCGAACCATGTAGACCATCTCATGGAAAGGACCTCCTTGGCACACTCAAGCAAGATCGTTCCCCTCTGCATACTTTTGTGCTTTCTCGGGCAGAGGGGACGCACTTGACGAAAAAGCTCACCACCGGTTGTCGTTAAGCTCTTTTCCAGTCGTTTCATCAAGAAATATTTGCCAAGCAAACTTGGTTTCATTCATGCTTGTAAAAGTATTTGAATGACTGTCCAGCCAGTATAGGTTTAACCTTTTTCATCCTGATTGGACTACCAATGGTAAAGAAGTTTCTCATCCCCTCCAGGGTGGGCGAGCTCTCCTATGTATACTTTTATCCTTTTTTGGGCATAGGAGACTACCAACGAAAAATAGCCCCCACTGGAGTCTTCTTCGTGCTTTCAGACTCTCTAAAATTGAAAGCACCATTGAGCATTTACCTTCTCAAGCTCTAGAAAAATCCACGAGATCGTACCACAACGGTGTCCCTAGACACCACCCCACAGAAAATAGTTTGGCGACATTCCCACATTGGGTTTCCTTTGTTCAGAGTACTCTGCAATGTGTCTTCCTTGGATCCCATCAGTATCAAAAGTTCCCTCCACCTCCAAGTATTTCCCATCTGCAGCGACATGCGTGGTATTACAGCTATGATCCCATTCCCATGAGTCAGTTTCATGTGCTTCCTGGTCCACTCTGCCGTCATACTCTAAACAAAGGAATTTTGAGTCTCCCACTCCCCCCCTACCCATGTTCAGTTTTTCCCTTCCCTCCCCTCCCCCCTAATTCAGTGAGTCAGTCCACAGATTGCTTCACACCTTTCGGCTATCCCTCGCACTCCTGGTCAAGGAAACACCATTTCCTTGGCTAGGGACATGTCTCCCTCTGTGGACGCCAACACAAATATTACAGAGGATAGACCGAAAAGTCCCTGTATCTTGGTTTCATTTACATCATTAATGAGTTCCTTGGACCGCTTGAGAGGAGTCCTTAGTGCCTCTTGGGATGGTTGTTTCTCACGTGCTCAACTTCAACTCCATCATCACACCATTGAGATTCGTACAAGGTTTGTTTCGCACAATATTTGGTCGAAGATCCCAGATGTCACCCGACTCTAGCACATTGGTGAGTCCACTTGAGGGACCTAAACAAGTTATGTCCCTTGTGATTTTCGGGTTGCGTTGGAGACAGTGATCTGAAGCCCCATCAATGCTTCAGTATACCTTCATGATTGATGCATCATACTTGTACCGCAGAGACTCTAACTCTCAATCAGTGAGTCCACACAGCTATGTACCAGATCTAACAGATTATCATTCATGAAGATGTATTAATCCATGATAATGCCATGGGTCCAATGTACTAGATCAGTATTGTATTCAGCCTCACATAGAGGAAACTAGCATTGTAACATCAGTTGTATATGATCGGCTCTTGTATTTTAGACCATAGATCAAATGATTCTTTTGACATTGTCACGAGCATGGGAATGCCCACCTCGTCCATATACATGTCACACATTTATTGTATCTCACCCATTGATGGGAACCAAATTAATATAAAAACCAAAATCAACCATGCCCCAGCCCCGGAAGCACCACCTCTCGACAGCAAATCCTATGATGTCCGTCGGCCATATGTTGAGCTCCTACCCTCACACATCAAGGGGCAATCTGTTAAACCAAAAATCCCCCACATAGCTCTCAATGGCCTACACCACCCAAGGAAACCATCTCACAACACTCATTTCACTCCATAAGACCTTCCATTTGACCCCCACACCTCCAAAAGAGCCTAAGGATGAAGAAAAGGGCTAAAACCCCCAAAAAAGAGCCCAAAATAGGCCCCTAGGAGCTAAAGCCCTCAAAAAGGGGCTAAAACCCTTAAAGGGGCTAAAATTAGGGTAAAAGGGGCTAAATCCTTGACAAAGGGCTTAAAACCCTAAAACCCCTTGGAAAAACTATATAAGGAGGGTGGGGGGTCACTCTCAAAACACTCCTCATTTGCATATTGTTATGCTACCTGTGGATGCTTTGAGACCTCTTGCTCTCAAACCACCCACTCTCCCTCTCCTCCATTTCCATTTCTCCAAGCCATTGCTTCCCAACCAAGAGAGAGGTGCTCCCATGAGCTAGGGCAGGGTGGCCCATTTCCACCTAAGTGAGGTATAGCTTCTTTTCATGCATGTTCATTTACTTGTTTTTTTTTTCTAACCAATATTTCAATTGTAGGTTTTCCATTAACATCATTTATAGGTTGTCTTCATAGTAGTATAGGTTTATTTTGTAGGTTTTGGAGGTGGAACCCTAACCCATTGTGTGCAGAGGGGTTCAACAGGATTGCATCTCCATATTTCTTTCTATTATTTGCTCTTAGAGTTAGTTTATTGTAGCTACCATTTACTTGCCATAGCTTAGATTAACTTAGTTTCAATTCGTAGCTCTATTTTCACCATTTTACATTCTGATTTTTACTGCTTTTTAAGGGTAGAAACTTACCCTTGTTCCCTATAGGCACAAGGGAGACATTTCTGCCCCTGTAGTGAGGAGAAATTCTCACTACACCATGAACAGAGCCCTATGTTCTTCCAAGCCAATGTGAACAAGTATTTTACTCAGAGGTTCCAGGTAAAGCGGGCTGGTCGTTTGTTGTGAGACACGATCCAAGGGGAAGGTTGGTAAAGTATAACCTAGATAATGGTAATGAAGAGGGTTCTCTGGAAGACAAATATGATGACAAAGAGCATGATCAACTTGAGTTAGCTGATGATGATGATCCAACAGAAGATGTCCAAGAAATAGTTGAATCAGATGATGTAGCAGACAATGCTGATGAAGATTATTCCGATGATGACACGATGAGCATAACTGATGATGATGACGATGATTATATGGCCAATCCTTACAATGTTGACTATGTATCTGATGATACAGATGATGACATGGATGAAGAATATACTGACATGGATGAAGAATATGATGAAATATATTGAAAGGTAAACATTTAATTAGAACTATTATTATATCTTCTTCTTTTTTTAAAGAGTTACTAACATCATCACCATCACCATAATCTTCATCATCATCGTCGTCGTCGTCATCATTATCATCATCATCATCGTCGTCGTCGTCGTCATCATCGTTATCATCATCATCATTATCATCATCATCATCGTCGTCGTCGTCGTCATCATCGTTATCATCATCATCATCATCATTATCATCATCATCATTTTCATCGTCGACATCAACATCATAATCATCATCATCATCATCAACAACATCTTCATCATCAACAACAACTTCATCATCATCGTCTTCATCGTCATCATCATCATCATCAATATGGTATTCATCATCGTCGTCGTCGTCATCACACATCATCATCTTCATCATCGTCGTTGTCATCATCACACATCATCATCTTCATCGTCATCATCATAAGATAATAGTCATCATCGTCATCTTCATCATCATTGTCTTCATGATCATCATCACCATGCACATCATCTTCATCATCATCGTCATCATCATCGTCATCCTCATGATGATGATAATCATCATCAACATCATCATCACCATCATCATCATCTTCATCATCATCAGCAGCAGCATCATCATTATCCTCATGATCATCGTTATCATCATCATCATCACCATCATCATCATCTTCATCATCATCGTCATCATTATCATCGTCATCCTGATGATGATGATAATCATCATCAACATCATCATCACCATCATCATCATCTTCATCGTCGTCATCATCATCATCATCTTCATCCTCATGATCATCGTCATTATCATCATCATCATCACGATCAACATCATCATCATCTTCATCATCGTCGTCATCATCATCATCGTCGTCGTCATCATCATCATCATTATCAAGATCATAATCATCATCATAATCATGATCATCGTCATAATCATAATCATCATCATCAAGATCATCATCATCATCATTGTCATCATCGACATCATCATTGTCATCGTCTTCATCAACATCATAATCATCATCATCATCAACAACATCATCATCATCTTCATCATCATCATCATCATCATCATCATCATCATCATCATCATCATCATCGTCCTCATGATGATGATAATCATCATCATCATCATCAAGATCATCATCATCATCATCATAATCATGATCATCGTCATAATCATCATCATTATCATCATCATTATCATCATTATCGTCATCATTATCATCTTCATCATCATCGTCATCATTATCATTTTCATCCTCATGATGATGATAATCATCATCATCATCACAATCATAATCATCATCATCAGGATCATCATCATCATCATTGTCATCGTCGTCATCAACATCATCATCATCATCAACAACATCATCAACATCATCATCATTGTCATCATCAACATCAACATCATAATCATAATCATCATCATCAACATCATCATCATCAACAACAACATCATCATCATCACCATGCTCACATGCTCACATGCTAAATTTTTCAATCATCCTTCAAATCTATATTTTCATTTATCCAAGATAGGGATGTGTCGTTATGTAGATGGTTCTTGCCTCATTAATGTGAAGTTTCTTTATTCAAGTTAGGATTTTTTTCTTCCTCTTAGGTTTGCATCTCTCTATTGAACATATATTTGGGACCCATAGTTCTAGAATTCAAGGAATCTATTAGATATAAGAAGTATTTCAAGGATACAAAAAATTCCTTTCATTTTATTGGCTATATCAAACAATTTCCTTCTCATCACTTTTTGATTGAAAGGTTTGCCAGTATTATGCATTTTTTTTTTAATATTAATATTTGAAGTAAACTAAGTTTTACTTATGATGATGATGACGTTGATGAAGATGATGCTGATCATCAACATTGCCATCAGCATCATCATAGTCATCATCGCCATCACCATCATCATCATGAGGATGACAATGATGGTCGTGATGACGATGATGACGATGATGTTGAAGATGACGATGATGATGACAATGACGTTGATGATGATGATGATGAGGGTCTTGATAATGAAGATAACGATATTGAAGACGATGACGATGATGATGGTGATGGTGATGATGGTGATCATTTCCATTATCATCATAATCATCATCATCATCATCACCATCATCATCATCATCACCATCATCATCACCATTACCATCATCATCATGATGAAGATGACGACATTAATGATGATGATGATGAGGTTCATGATAATCAAGACCACAATGTTGAAGATGATGACGACAATGATGACGATGATGATGACAATGATCATGATCATGATCATGATGATGACGATGATCATGATCATGATCATGAAGATGATGATGATCAACATAACGATAATGATTAGGTGAGATTGTAGGGATTACCTGAGATCACCATCATCATCTTCATCTTCAAGGGTTTCGTTGTAGGGATTAGGTGAGATCGCCATCATCATCATCATATTATAATAAAAAATACTATTCCTAAGTTAAAAATAACATATAAAATAAAATATAATAATATAAAATAACATATAATAAAAATAAAATACATATAATATAAAATAATATATAATAAAAATAAAATACATATAATATATAATAATATATAATAAAAAATAAATAGTCTATTTGGACATTGTCGCGACTCGTTTTGGACAGTTCTATGCAATTTGGAGGTTTTTGTGAATTTTGGAGTAGCTCTGGTGGAGCTCAGGGTTCAGAATTGGAGCTCACGGTTGAGAATTGGAGCTCAGAGTTCAGAATTGGAGCTCACAGTTGAGAATTGGAGCTCACGGTTCAAATTTGGAGCACACGGTTCATGTTTTGGAGTTCATGGTTTCAATTTGGAGCTCATGGCTCAATAGGTAAGCATCATGACCTCATTTTTTGAGCATGATGTGACAAGGGTTTTTGGGTGACAAGGGTTTTTTGTGCATGCTGTGATGTTTGCTCCTTTCTGTCGATCTCAAAAAGCAGCGGTCCAATATTGACTTTCCTTAAGGGGAAGGGGACCCTATGCTATATAATTTGATACCATCAACCGCTCATTTTGGAAAGATGCTCTGGCACCTTAATCTCATAAACCCATTTCCCAATAACCAGGGTTGGGGTTTACCATGAGCACCCCTATTGGTCATTTTGTCCCTTAACATGCGGAACCAGAGCCTGGACTTCTGGCCTTAGAAGAGTTAGTTAATGAGTGTTGTCTTAGAACATGGCTCGATTAATATGCTCATATGTAAGTAAACAACATGCATGTAATCCTGCTTCCATTAGGGAAATTTCATCGAAAGGTATGGCTCATATAGTGCTGTGATGTTTGCTTTTTTTTTCCAAAGAAAAAAAGCATAATTTTATTTCATCCGTAGAGAGACAAAATTACATTTTGTAGATATGTAATGCATATTTGTAACCATAGTTCAGATTTCGTACAAAACAAAAGTCTATAAACACTGCCCAAACCCATTCATTGGATGATAAATCACCCCATCTATCCACAAAAATAGAAACAGAGAACAATTTCATGGTACCAAGTTCATTCCATGAGAATGGAAAGCTAAAACATCCCATATAGTCAGAAAAATAGTAATGGAAATATCATCCAACTGTCATATCCAATAGTTCACAAACATAGAAATCAATACTGTCCAAAAAAAAGAGTGAACATCCAGCTCCAAGCCATAGATCAACAGCAAAGTCTCATAACGTCTCTGTGATGTTTACTGTGTATTCCAAATTGAATTTTTAGATGCCCTAGATTGCCACATTACATTAGGATAGATGAGAGATAGGGGCAACATTATATCTTGGTTCACCGTAGCGCACCCATCATCGGAGCTGCAAGGGAGTAGGGAGCAGTTCTATGTGAATACTCGACCCGAATAGAGCAGTGGTTTACCTTCATAAATAGTTCCCACTCTTTATTACGCACCAATATTTTGTTACAACAATTAGAAATCTGACTTGAATAAGATGAATCCCCCACCCCTATATGATTATAAAGGGTTTGTCAATGTTGGAATGAACTTGATTAACCACTCAGTTTCCAAAATTGAGCTTACTCGGTTTATGGATGATTGGATTTTTCTTCGTGTCATTTAGATCATCCATGTCTATATGTATCCAAGCTATGCATTAAATCGAATGGATATCATATACAACAGGGGGGTTTTCCACTGGACAGTGGAAACACATGGAATACTACATGGTTTTCCGCTACATGCATTGCTTGCATGCCTCACCTATCTCGATGTACTATCAACATTATTATTATTGGTATGTGTACTTTCTCTCAATGACAGTCTTAGTTTAGGGATGTATTGAGTTTTATACCACATATTTGATAGTGTATGCATCCAATACTTGCTAGTTACTTGATCACTATCAGGGAAAAACTTCAGCTCTATCATGTTAACCTTACTTCATCCAGCTAAAAGCAATTCACATATTCAGGGAACATAATACTAAGGCTGATAGCTTATCCAAAGAAGCATTAACCTTGGCCTCAGGCCATTTTCAGTTTACTGAATTCACTGATGGTGAATGTACTGATCAGGGAAATTTCCAGCTTTTCTAGCCCTTAGCACTTGATTATTTTATGTGCTGTTGCTATTGAAATCCTTTGGATGATTGAGGTGGATGATCCCCTCATATTATGACCATCTCCTATTGCCATTGATCATCATCTTTTATTGCTGCAATGTGCCCAGATCTGAAAGTTGGCCTAATTATAGCTGATTTGAGATGCTTTACTATTTGTTGTGACCTTCAGAATGCTCCCAAAGTGCTCAAATTTGTCCCTTTGATGCTCATACTTGATTCTAGAGTTGTTTATGCCCATAGGACTGCCCAACATTGCTCCTAGTGTGACATTGAAAATACCAAGTTTGTTATGGAATCCCTAAATAGGGCCAATTCACCTTGGTGTACTGGTTTATTGTTAGAGGAAGGCCTTCTCTCATTATTTGAGGAACATTCACCCTTGGAGACGCATGCATAAGGGCAGTGTTCAGCCCTAGTAAAGGAGAAAGTCATCATTTGAAGCATGCTTACACTATTTTATACACCATTTCATGAGAGATATTACATGCTTGGAGGTTACTCATTGAGCTGGTCCACTTGGAAGGTTGTTCACGTGGTTCATGCCCTATTTTGTGAAGAAAGTTTTTGTATTTGGGGGCTGCTTTATAGATTGACTATTGTGCACATGGGTGGCATCTAGGGCCTACAAAGCAAGTTGTATTTTACTCCAAATAGTGTTATGATGTATAGGAATCCTACAAAGCTAATTGACTCGACAATGAAGTAGGTTTAGAGTCTCGATGTTTATATTTCTAGGTT
>LPNX010928779.1:151881-175778 GCA_001517045.1 Pseudotsuga menziesii
TCCCCATTTTATCTTTCTCCATTAGTTTTATAATTTGTTTATTAATCTCATATCTTGTTCAAATTTAATGGTTGATTGTGCAGTGGTAAACCTATGTTTATATTTGTGCTTATCCCTATAGGTTGTGAGTTGGGCATGGTACACATTGGTTTTTTCAGTTTCCATTGTAACTTTTCACCCCAGCATCACTGTGCACTTTATTACTCATAATTGATAATTTGTTACAAAGTCTTATTTGTGCAAATCTTTTATTAGGAATGTATATATTTCTGTATTGCTTCCA
Organism: Pseudotsuga menziesii; assembly: GCA_001517045.1. NCBI lineage: Eukaryota > Viridiplantae > Streptophyta > Pinopsida > Pinales > Pinaceae > Pseudotsuga > Pseudotsuga menziesii. Next base: position 152,165 of record LPNX010928779.1, read on the forward strand.
ATTTATCACCGAGTTTAAAGTGGTCACTTAGAGCAAACATCTCAACTCTGGAATACAAAAGAAGAATAACTGCATTGATAATTATGGTAACAAAGTAATGAGATCCGCTTGAAAAAATAAAGATCTATTTGCTACTTTATTTCTGGAAGGCATTGTTTGAATGGTTAAGTTATAAAAACTATTTATTTTTGTTGTTTTCAGGCAATCTTCTAGAGGTATCCATGGCCTAAAAAAGAGTATCAGTCATTCTCACTGATTTATAATGATAGATCACTAGATTTGTATGACATATTTTCATTAAAGGAAACATTTTCAAATTTGTTGGAAACAGTTTCGAGGTTCTTTCCCAAAGAAAATATGTTTTTATTGAAGAAAGCCCATTTGCATCCATGACTTTTGGTGGTGTTGATCCTAATCACTTCAAGGGTAAAAATCAATATGCTCCAGTTACTCGAAACGGTTACTGGAAGGTATGTAATAGAATCATGTTAGTTTTTCAGGTTTAAGATTGATTGTATTTAAGGATAAACCCATGCATACCATGTTCTTTGTATGAGTGAATATAGTTACTAGTAGGTATGTCATGGGATTAATATACTCTAATAAATCGATTTGCTATTTCCTTCAGTTTGACATGGGAGACTTCCTCATTGATGATCAATCAACAGGTCAGCATACAGTCCATCTTATTCAATTGGGCACATGATTACTTCTTAAGGAATCTTATGAAAATATTGATGGTATTTTATGAACATTTTGTTGCAGGTTTTTGTGCTGGAGTTTGTGTTTCTATTCAAAGATTCTGGAACTTCTTTTCTAGTTGGTCCATTGGTAAAGCATGCATCCCTTTGATCTTTTGTAAATTTCTTGTATAAGTTAGTGATGTTTTCTAGGTCTATGCACGATATGCTATTGTTGTAAAGCATAAGTGTTTCATAGCCATACCAAGGATATAGGGCAGAAAAAGCTATTTCAGAATCATAACCAACAGATTATTATCATTTAAACCACTTTTCTTTGAAATCAACATTAGTAGACAATTTTATCAGCTAGCAAGTGTAAGTATTAACAACCATCATGTATCATCACATAGGCATTATTATCATCATTTAAATTAACTATAAATACTATTGTATATCAACATGAATTACCAGCTGAGTTAACCATCCTTTTAAGGGTTTATACAAGTACTCCTTAGCCTGAAAATAATGCTTTTGGAAGGCAGAATTCAATTATATTGTTGAGATTTTCCAATAACTCAAATATGACCCTAACTTGGTTGATTTTGCAAGTCTTTTTCATAGGTTTTATGGCTAGAAACGATAGTAACATTGATCAGTAAGGAAAGAGTCCCTAAATTTCCGTGCTAAACAATTAAATGGGGTCGTTATAAGGCATAAAGTAACCTTTTATCAAGGCCAAATTATCTCAACCCCTGAAACATGTCAAATATGAAACCCTAACTCTGACTTTTATCTGGTTTTTTTAAGTTGCTTCTCAAGTTCGTGGATGTAGACAAGAATATAGGTGACGCACTGGAGGATCTAAGGCTAAATAGGAAGGCCAAAATTTGAGGGTGGCTTATAATTTGAAAATTGTTGTTGTTTTTGGATTATTGAATTTTATAAATTTATAAGGTTTTCTAGTTTATAAAAATGCATATCTAATCTAACACTACACTAATCACGCAAATGCGTCTATTTACAAGTGAAATACTACATTTTGATCAAAATGACAAATCTTAGGGTTTTTGTGAAATTTACTTCAAACCCAAGGCCATGAGGGATGGTGATCAGCCTCCCTCTTGGAATATTTACCTAAGCCTCACCAACTATACTTCCAAAAAAAACCTCTAGGGTTTGTTGGAGGATCCTAATTAAGGAAAAATTCAGAGATCTAAGGACAAACAAGAGCATCTTCTTCACATGAAATATTTTTCTAGATCAATTGATCTGCAAATAATGGTGCTTCCACATGATTCAATATTGTAATTGCAAGAGGAACTTCACAAACATTTATAGATTCTCAACCAGTCGTAAAAGGACAAGCAAGCATACATTTACCAGAATCCAAACAACTATTTAAAGGATCAAAGACAATCACCTGTCTCTTGTATTGAACAATCATAGAGTGAAATTATGTTGCATATAACTTGATTTTAACACTGCTACTGGATCTCCCACCCTAGTGTGTAGGATCCGCTAACAATTGCAACAGGTTGATCTACCTTAGCTACAAAACTAGGCATATGTGTTGTTTCGGTGGAAGGATTGTTAATTTTCAAAGGTGTTACTGAATCTGTAATACTTCTAGTTGATTCTTCTTACAATGGGGACCATAAGAAGAGCTTTTGATCTTATCTTGGCCAAATTAAATGGAAGGATGGACATGTTCATTCTACAAACCAAGATCACTTGAATTGATTCCAGCCACTAAGGTATAAATATTTTCCATACCTAGTTGTTTCTCCCTCTGTTTCCTTACTACTGCAGAGGATTTCATGTTATATGATGGTCCAAGAGAAGTAGTAGACACAGATACAAATGTGAGAGGTTGTGATAGTTCCACTGATTTTGACAACGGTGTTGACTGCAAAGCACCTCTAACCTCTACTTTTTGGAATTCCCTGGAACTTTTGACCAATTTTATATTTTGGACAAGGTCATGCCTTATTTTACCCTTTTGACCTAGTTGGCCTTTTCTTCCTTAAGGTTCGATATGCTATTGCATGATATGATATAGCATATTAGACATTTTTTCCGCACTTGTTGCATTTATGAAGTTCTTTGTAAATAACAGAACTTCTCTCTGGCCCTTATCTTTAATTGACAACTAAATTATTTTTCTAACCTTTATATTGTCCTGATTTCTTCTCAAGTGATTTATATCTCCATTGGGAAACCCTAAACTACTTATATTTTACATTTTAGTCCTTCGGTTGACTTGGACTAGAGCATGCATTTTATTTATATGTTTGAAAAAATGATTCTATATCATCACTCATTTGTACATGTTGAGTGAAAATATATCATATATAAAACTATAAAACACTAATTAGATTATTTTGATGAATAAAATTCAATGATCACCGGCAGAATGTGTGCTCTAGAATGAAAAGGATATAAAGAAGCATACCATACTGAACTATAAATGAAAAGGATATAGATTATTTACATATTTATTGGAATAATCTCCACCATTATCTATGTGAAGGATATTGATCCCCTTACCATATTGTTTCTCTGCAAGAGCTTTAAAATATCGAAGAAAAGCAAACACATCAGCTTTGTGATTTAAGAAGTAGACACCCGTGTATATAGAGATTTAATCAATGAAGGTTAGAACTTAGTACGTATATTAATTTATTCATAGATAGGTGAGGAAAGGGACCAATAATGTCATCGGGCACAAAATAAAGAAGTGATGTGGCTCTCTTAGCCTTTCCTTTCTCAAATCTCTCTTCAAGGTGCCTACCAAAAGTATATATTGGACAAACTCCATCTGAGAAGGATATAGGTGGCAACCCCACTATCCCGCCTTGTTTGATTAATTGATGCAATTAACGTAAGTTAATATGCCAAAACATATCATGCCATAACTTACTAACATCATTAGAATGCATTAACAAAGCTAGAGTAGGAGTTTTAAGCAAAAACTTTGAAAAAACATACAATTTATTTTTGTGATCAATTTTTTTGTGGGCTTCATTTTGCTTGTCAAAAGTGGGCCAGTCTAATGCTCCAGAAACTCCACAGCCATTGTAAACTAGTCTTTATATGGAATCATTGGTTTATGCTCTTCAATATGAAGTCCCTCTTAAATATTGCCTCTTTGTACGAAGTCATAAACAATAAGGCATTCCTTGCCCCGTGCATAATAGCTAATACAAAGTAGTTAGATGGTAATCATTGTGCTTAATACTTAGCCACCGATGCTGGTTATAATATAACATTATGTTTGCTTGTAGTAAAAAGCAACTGTGAATCCTTATATAGTTTCGCTTCTTCCGACAAATACTTTATTATTAGACCGTGAGATATCTCAACTTTAAGATCTATTTGTTTTAGCAGCCAAAGCCTTCATAGATTCCATTCACTACATCAAAGCCATTGACCAACTGATCATTGGTCTTCTTATAAATAAATCTTTCATAAAAGCTCTGTTGCCATCTCTCCAGAAAAATAAAGGGATTCACTGGCTGCAAAAGGATTGGATGTTATAAACTCATGCTCCCAGCCTGTAGGAAACACAACAGCAACACAAAGTATAAAAATGGAAATCCTATATAATAAATTACAAAGGGAAATTCATGATAAATTTGGATAAATTGGGTTATATGAGAGATCAATGTTTTTTCTTACATTGCCAGCCTCTCCCAGGGATCCACTTATCACTATTTTGTTGTCCAAGTAACGACAAAGGGAATCGCTCTCTTTGAAAGGCAGTTGAGCAAGGATACATAGTGATTTAGCTTTGGGAAGGTAAATTGTTGTCTTTGATAGAAGATAGACACCAACACACACAATGATTCCTTTTGGAAGCAAAGACAAGTAAAAACATCAATGAACATCCAATCTAGAGTCGCCATCGAGAGTTAAATAGTTATGTGAGCTTAGTATAAGCAAATTGTTGTGCATGATGACATGTGTGCATTGGAAGCTCAACGATTTAGTTTGGAAGGACAATAGGCTTTGCTGGGGAAGGAAATTGCTACTCAAATCACCAAATCCAAAGCCCACATGCATGACAAATCATTATCTTGAGGGACCATATGAAAAATCGGTGTTGTCCCTAGGAGTATCCTGCTTTAACGTACAACAATTTAGCCTAGGGGAAGGTTGAACGCTTTGCTGGAGGAAGTTCCTCTACAAGCCACTAACTCCCCGGCCCACACTTGTTATCAAATTGCTATATCTATGTGAAATCTTTCATTTTTTTTTGTTTAAATCTACCTTCAGGCGTCGCTTTTCCGATGGTCTTCCGATGCTTCGGTGAAACCTTCCGACGACAGTGTCATGACTCTGACCCTTCATTCCATCGGACGACCGACGTTGCAAGTGTCGAAGGGAGTCAAAAATCTGATGCTTTCTAGATAAATCACTGACAGCATCGCCATGCCTCCGACTCTTTTTCCCATGGAAAGGTCGACTCTCCATGTGTCGGAGTACATCGAACATCTGACGCTTACTGGATAAAAACACCGACGAGGTTGCCATGCCTTCGACGCGTCTTCCCATTGGAAGGCCGACTCTTCAAGTGTCAGAGGGCATCGGATTTCCAACGGTTTATGCAAGTTTTGATTGACACTTTGGAAGAGAAAACTATCGAATAGATGACACCATGGTCTGTCGGATATTTGACCCACATTGGTAGGCTATCGAATATCCAACGTTATGCCATCGATGGAAGAAAAAGTGCATGTGTCGAAGATTGAACAAAGAAGTGTCAAAATTCAGACATGCAAGGTGTCGAATTTTGGGTTGAAATTATGTTGTGAAACAAGGATGATGTAAAAGCATATAATTACAAACAGTATATATGCATAAGCCAATTTGGGAAACAACTATATAATCACAAACAGTTGATTACTGTTGAGCCCCATTTTGTTACCCTTTTTGAGATAAAAACCCTATGTATTAACAAGTAATTTTTTGTCATTTTGGCGTCTTTACATCATACGGATTACCATTTAGCTCAGGTATGACTTTATTTTGGATTTATTTTAGATTGATTTATTCTTGGTTATTTTACTATTTTAATGAGTGAATTTGAGGATTTACTGATGTAATTTCTAATAGATGTATTCTTAATTGCAGAACATACCTTTTGGGGCAAGTTTACACACAGACGCACGTTCAGCTAGCCTATGCACATAGCATATCCATCTCATCATATAGCTCGCCAAACCAACCGTGCATTCAGACTGATTGATTCTCCAGCATTTAAGCATGGAGTGAGTTGAAAACTGCTGAAAATCCACTTGTTGAAGTGTTAGCACGGGCATCATTCTGGAAGATTGCTAGAGTATATCACAATGCTAGAAAAAGGAAGCCACTTCACGCCAATGGAAACCAACTCGCGACAAGGAAGGAGAGCGACTGTGTGTTGGCGTTAAAGCAATGAATTGTAATAATGGTTGACTTATCCTAGAAGAGCAATCGACCACTAAAGGGTTGACTTGCTCTCTTTCTAAAAACTATATATATGATAACGCTTGTATGTGAGAGGGAGTTAGAGAAGCAGAAGTAGTTTTTAGCTCATCCAGTTGATACAAATTCACACTGTTTATTTTAATGGAAAACTCTGTCATATTGTTCTCGATTGTGCTCCATTAACGGGTAGTATGCTGTAACTCTGTTTACTGGGAGGCCCCCCCTCCAATCAGAGTTTTTATTTTTGTATAGTCTCTTTCCCTTCTTCGTGAATTAGCATATGGTTTATGTAGTTTCATTTCTGCAATTGTTTATATTGTTTTTGTAGCTTAGATTTCATTTCTAGTCTTATGATGCTTATAGCTTATATTTCATTTTAAATTTATGATGCTTGTGTAGTCTTTCGTTTCAATTTGGAAACCGGTTGCATATAGATTAGACTGTCATTCTTTTGTTACAGTTCCAGTTTATTAGATTAGATTGTAATTCCTTTGCATATAGATTAGACTGTCATTCTTTTGTTACAGTTCCAGTTTATTAGATTATATTGTAATTCCTTTGCATATAGATTATACTGTTGTTCTTTTTGATGCATTTGCACATACATAGACTAGATTGTGATTCCTCTGCATATAGAATAAACTGTAAATTCCTTTTGATGCATTTTCATATAGACTAAATTGTAATTATGTTTATGCATTTCCATATAGATTGGACTGCAATTTCCTTTTGATGCATTTGCATATAAACTGGGTTGTAATTCTTTTTTATGTATTTCGAGTTTATCATTTGATTCAATGTTAATAGAATATATTTCTTTCAATATTATAGGATGTAATCATAGTTAGTTTTAATCCTGTTAGTTCTTAGTATGCTTTGAATTTATTCAATCTTTCGTTCCTTTTTAAAATTACATTAGAGAGTAATGCTTTTAAATTATGAATTGTATTATCTTGTAGGGTGAATAGGTTTGAGTTATGAATCGTAATTGTATGTGAAGCAGTTGTTAACTAGATTTAAATTCATGTATTCACATCTTAGTTAAGTGCATGCATAGGTCAGCTTATCCAAAATCATTTAGATCAATTAACTTTTCAAAGTTTTAAGTATTTCTATATACAGCCTGTCATACAGACAGTCCGTTTGCTTTGTTATACAGACTGCCATTTCAACCTATTGTTCAGTATTTTATATAGTCCTTAGCATAATTCACATAATTTAGGTCTGTTTCTTGAGTTCTTTGAGCAGGTTTTGATTAAGGATAGTTAGATAGTAATTATACTTCATTTCAGAGTATGTAATTAAAATATTTAGAGTATTTATTAATCCTTTTAAGTTTTCTTACCATATGATTATATTAGCTTGAATTCATTCTAATTTTGTACATATGATTTAGAGTTGGTAGATATATTGACTGGTCATTGATAGGAGTTGTTCTTTTCAGATTAGATGGTTCTTAAATAAGAATTTATATCATTATTAGGTTTACTTAGTTAGGTTTTTGCTTTTGCATTGTTAATAAGTGTTTATGGTATAAAGGAACTATGTTTACCATCGCTTGCAACTGGACATTCCTTAGTTTACATATCTTCGTAGAGGTAAAGTTAGACTTAATCCCCTTTAGCTTTTATACCTCATTTGAAAGCCACTTTGACTCTCCTCCTACCCTTGTCCCAATCACTATGAATGCTTATCCCCAAAACAATCTAGGAGAGTGGAATTAGTCTGAATTACCATGTATATCCTCAGTTCAATATTCTGGTTGATGTAATTTTATAAATCCTCTTTTGTATAGTTGGTTTTCGAAGTTGATAGTTTTTTATCTTGTTTTCATTTGCATCAAGGATGTATAGAGTAGAGTAGTATAACTAAATACTACACTAGTTTAGGCCTCTATCTTAATCTTCTTAAACTATCAAATTCTTAAACTAAATACTACATTACACAGCAAGGGGAATGGGAAATGATAAGACGCAAAGACGACATCACTACGGAATTTCCATAGTGTGACAGCCTGATGCATCCACTTTAGTGGGTCTCCCCAAAGCCTTGTTGTTCCTTTTTGTACAAGTGTGATCATTTTATGCAAAGCTTGATTTATTTTTCTTGAGTATATTTATAATAGACAATTACAGGGACATAGTTCTCCCCATTGTTTACATAGTAAAAAGATACCAAAAGACACCTATATGAAGTTACCTGCCTGGGGATCTAAAGGAGACTCTCTTAAGAAGTCTTATCAGAAAAGTCATGGACGATACTTTGACAGGAATATTTGAGGGTCTTATTCTTGAAAATATTTCGAGAGATCAGTTACTAAAAACCTCTAAGCATCCCAATACAACTTCTTCTCTGGAAGGAGACCCGAACTTGGCTAACCTTATCCAAATAAAAGCACTCCTTGACGACTCTGTAATTTTACAAATTGGAACACCCAAAGTAGAGTCTACTTCTCCTAAAGGATCCAATAGGAGCATGGCCAATGGGAAGAAGATATCCCCTAAAAAAGGACACTGGGACACCTCAGTCTCACCTCAAAAAAAGCCTCCCTTCAGCAACCCAACCCAACTCACCCAAAGAAAATGAAAGAAGAGTCATCAGCAAGGACTATCTTTTGTTCAAAATGTAAAGCTAAACATCTTCCACAAGAATGTCCATTCAAAATTTCCACATGTCACATTTGTATAGGACATCACCTTTTGCCTCAAGGGACCCAAGTAAACCTTGCTAGAATAGAAGCTGATCCTCCCTCCTTAAACACTCTTCCTCCTTTTCTTTAAAAATTTGCCTTGGGTTGTCATCATTTGTGCATATGTAGATATGTTTTTCGAATAAACAAGAGTCATGTCTAATTCTAAGGGACTCTTCTTCTGTGATTCTATAATAAAACCAATCATATAATAAATGGGCTTGAAAATTTAATGATAGGTGGGTATTTTCCTACTATACATTTGTTGTGATTCTGAAAATTTGCTTCTCAAGCCATTATTTTGATGAATTTGTTATCTTTTATACATGAAGGTTTGATTCAGATAGGTATATTCTTGATTATTTTAAGCAAGTGCTCAAAAGAATTACTTCAGTTATCATGTTCTTTTTAAGATTTTTAATACCTAGAGATTACTAGTACATCTACACTTGTTATCAAAACTTCACCCTTAAAATATTTTTGAGAACACTCTAGGAATAAGTGGAATTCCTGCTTATGGGGAACGTTATATTTTATAAAGAAGACAGACTAAAAGGCCCAAGAATACCTTTGAGTTATTCTCTTTTGACATGATCTATGATTAAGGCCATTTTTATGAAAATGTTTACTCATGTGTCTAACAGGTCTTAGCACACTCTAGTACCCATCGACTTCCTATCTTTATACGAGGCAAACCTGCCAAGGTACTGAACAGTCCTGCTGGTAGCGGGTCAATGCTACGTAACAATCTAGCAATAAGGAAATTCGATAAATGCAAGTAAACCCGTTGGGGTACTGAAGAGGGTCACTGGTAGTGGGGCTATGCTTGCATGGTACCAAGATAAACCCGTCGGGGTACTGAACAGGCTCGTTGGCAGCGGGAAAAATATCAGGTAAAAGAGCTTGGTTAATGCACCTCTAGGCATATGTGTTAACAATAAAATATGTTTAGGCCTATTTTTTTATGTCATTTAAGAATCACTATAAGATGGATTTGGATCTGATAATATGAATTCAATCAGTAACTAGGATCCATTTATCCTAGTAATGGGACCCATAGCAGTAGATTCTTACAAATCAGATGAAAAGCTCAAATTTTTTTTTAAGGGGGAAAGATATATTTACAACAAGGCAAGGATGACTAGTTTTCCCTATGATTCTTCCTTTATTTCTTCATTGCATGGTAAAAATGAATTTGCATATTTGAGCACTATTTTTATATGTATATATCTGAATCCTTCCATGCATGTGTTAATTTTTCCTTTCTTTTACCTACCTATAACAGCATGATGCTTGTATGCGAGAGGGAGTTAGAGAAGCAGAAGTGTTTTTTAGCTCAGCCAGTTGATGTAAATTCAAACTGTTTATTTTAATGGATAACGCTGTCATATTGTTCCCGATTGTGCTCCATTAATGGGTAGTAGGCTGTAACTCTGTTTGCTGGGAGGGCCCCCCGCCAATCAGAGTTCTTATTTTTGTGTAGTCTCTTTCCTTCTTCATAAATTAGAATATGGTTTATGTAGTTTCATTTCTGCAATTGTTTATATTGTTTCTGTAGCTTAGATTTCATTTCCAGTCTTATGATGCTTATAGCTCAGATTTCATTTTAAAGTTATGATGCTTATGTAGTCTTTCGTTTCAATTTGGAAACCGGTTGCATATAGATTAGACTGACATTATTTTCTTACAGTTCCAGTTTATTGGATTAGATTGTAATTCCTTTGCATATAGATTAGACTGTTATTCTTTTGCTACAGTTCCAATTTATTAGATTAGATTGTAATTCCTTTGCATATAGATTAGACTGTCGTTCTTTTTTATGCATTTGCACATAGACTAGATTGTGATTCCTCTGCATATAGACTAAACTGTAAATTCCTTTTGATGCATCTGCATATAGACTAAATTGTAATTCTATTTATGCATTTCCATATAGACTAGACTGCAATTTCCTTTTGATGCATTTGCATATAAACTGGGTTGTAATTCTTTTTGATGTATTTCGAGTTTATCATTTGATTCAATGTTAATAGAATAGATTTCTTTCAATATTATAGGATGTAATCATAGTTATTTTTAATTCTGTTATTTCTTAGTATGCTCTAAATTTATTCAATCCTTCGTTCCTTTATAAAATTACATTAGATAGTAATGCTTTTAAATTGTGAATTGTATTATCTTGTAAGGTGAATAGGTTTGAGTTATGAATCGTAATTGTATGTGAAGCAGTTGCTAACTAGATTTAAATTCTTGTATTCACATATTAGTTAAGTGCATGCATAGGTCATCTAATCCAAAATCATTTAGATCAATTAACTTTTCAAATTTTTAAGTATTTATGTATACAGCCTGTCATACAGACAGTCTATTTTCTTTGTTATACAGACTACCATTTCAACCTGTTGTTCAATCTTTTATACAGTCCTTAGCATAATTCACATAATTTATGTCTATTTCTTCATTTCTTTGAGCAGGTTTCGATTAAGGATAGTTAGATAGTAATTATACTTCTTTTCAAAGTAAGTAATTAAATTATTTAGAGTATTTATTAAGCCTTTTAAGTTTTCTTACCATATGATTATATTAGCTTGAATTCATTCTATTTGTGTACATATGATTTAGAGTTGGTAGATATATTGACTGGTCATTGATAGGAGTTGTTCTTTTCATATTAGATGGTTCTTAAATAAGAATTTATATCATTATTAGGTTTACTTAGTTAGGTCTTTTCTTTTGCATTGTTAATAAGTGTTTATGGTATAAAGGAACTATGTTTACCATCACTTGCAACTGGACATTCCTTAGTTTACATATCTTCGTAGAGGTAAAGTTAGACTTAATTCCATTTAGCTTCTATACCTCATTTGAAAGCCACTTTGACTCTCCTCCTACCCCTGTCCCTGTCACTATGAATGCTTATCCCCAAAACAATCCAGGAGAGTGGAATTAGTCTGAATTACCATGTATATCCTCAGTTCAATATTCTGGTTGATGTAATTTTATAAATCCTCTTTTGTATAGTGAGTTTTCGAAGTTGATAGTTTGTTATCTTGTTTTCATTTTCATCAAGGATGTATAGAGTAGAGTAGTATAACTAAATACTACACTAGATTAGGCCTCTAGCTTAATCTTCTTAAACTGTCAAATTCTTAGAAGTCTTCGCTTTTTGTTTAAAAATATATTTTTGATTTATGTCTACTAAAATATTGCCACGACACTTTAGGAATCTTTCTGCCTTCACATATATTTTGTAGCAACTCTAAGCTTACAAACCTCGGTCGATAATTAAATATTTGGTAAACTATTCAAGAAAAATGTTTTTGCCAATAATTACATATCCAAATAATAAATACCTTTAAAACAGAACAAAAAATCATAGAAAAGGAAACATGAATACATACATCTGCAATAAGAAACTAGAGACAGAAACGCTGTCTTTCATAAAAATCATCATATAATTATATCAAAAACATTGAAATGTATTTGTATTGATTTAAAGTCAAAGTGGCTCATATAATATTTCTTATCCGTCATACAACTTCCAAAATATATTTACCAAATTTCAAAATGTTCTAGACTTAAAAAATTATCCAAGCTATATCCAATCCGCTGCTATCAACCCACACCCTTTTTTCTTACCTTATACTTCTATATTTATACAAAATAATACCCCTTTTGAAACTGTTTATGGATCCAAACATATAGGATCGAAATAGTTCAAAAATAGAAATTGTTTAATTACATCAACAAAAGAGTAAATAATATATTGTCACCTAGTCAAAAATTCTAAATCAAATTGACTTTGGACTTTTCCAGCTAAACTGTTTAATATTTGCCAACCTATCAGAGCTTGCGAGCAGCATATGCAAGTATAGTCAAGCCATCTAGTGCCTAAGATATCCTCTGAAGTCTAGTTAACTCCTCCTCTGTAGATGGCACTTTGTCTTGTAATTCCTTATTTTGTTTGAGTAATTTGGCATTTTCCTCTTGAACCATTTTCCTCCTTTCCACCGCTTCCTCAGTAACCTTAACCAACTCTACATAATTGGCATTTATCTCTTTAGGTATTGTCTAATCATGGGATTGACATTCACCAATTGGTCATTAAGATGATTAAAATTTGAGTTCTGAGATTTGTAGTGATGCAAAGCTTTCCGAAGGTTTGAAACCTCTGTTTCTTCTCCATTTTGCATGTTTTTATCCAAATCATTTACTTCTCTGTTTATATGTTTCTTTTTTGAGATTTCAGGTAATGGAATTGTGTGTTCTTCCTATGAACCTTTACAATTTAAATTCTAAAAACCTTCCATATCTTCTTCTACACATTATTGGTTTTTGCTTATTTCTTCGCTTACAACAGACAACCTTTTTACCCTTATCTATGAAATTCTTTACTGGAATATCTAGAATAGATATGATGTTCTCTTTAATACCCTCTAGGGCTTTAGAAATCATACCTTCAATCCTTATGGATTGAGTTTCTTCTTCACTGGAGGATTCTTCAATATCGATCATTTTTCCTTCTGAAGCTTAGCGTTAAAAAGATTCTTCATATAAATATGGATTTTATTGGTAGGCCTAGTCTTAGGTCGCCACTTAGTTATTTCAAGAATTTTGACACAAGCATAGGTATTCTTGATAATCGAATTTTCTAGTTGTTGCATGCTCATTGTTCCCATGCTTTCCATTATGGAAACTTCCTCTACAAAACCATGGGTACTAGGAGTCTCCATTTCTTCTGCATATGAATCTGCTTTTGCATTCGCATCTGAAATCCCTTCAGACCCTTGTGCTTTTTCCATGATTTTTATCTTATTATAAGTCCTCAACTTCATTGGGGTTTGTTTCCCTTCTTGCAATTTTGTATCAATCATCTTTTCAATTTTAAAACCAGACCAAAATAAAAGTGAGGCCAAGTCCATACCTTCTTTTCCAGTTATTTATCAATCAACAGTTTGATTAAACCATGGTGAAACACACTATGAGAAGTGTGATCTGGGTGATTTTTAACCCTAACTGACATTTTAGATAAGCTTTTCAGCAAATAAAAAGGTAGATTTAACTTTGATATTCTCGCTACATGAAGAAGAAAATGCAGATGATATCTGAAAATGGCTTCAAATCGACCCTCATAGATAATATATCATTGAATGATGCTCACTATCTGTCACCATTCCTATTTCAAAACATCTATGTGGATTCCCCTATTCTAGTCTAGGGTTTCATGACCCGACAAAAGGAAAAACCCCAAATCAACCTCAAAAGGTAATTTTTTAAACCATTTATCCCCATCTATGGATAATCTGGTGGCTATTGCAATTGAATGTTCTAAAAAATCAAAGCTAATGCTACTGAAATCAACCCTTGTACTTGTAAATATTTGAGTAAATTCTCCAGGCACTTCAACATTGTATCCTATGATGTTTTAAAAAAAACAAACCAACCTGCATTTTTAAGTAACTATGCACATTTCAGATGTTATTCATCCCATTGCATACCAAGTGGTTCAAACCTATGTGAAGTTAGCACTTGTTTTCTTCATAGTGACGATGATAAACTGGAACTGTAAATTTCGAAGACCATCTAAAACATATTCCTCCCCTAATACCAAATATTATGAAACAATGGATGTAAAAACCTTTAGTAAAGCCATAAACCAACATCATTTATGATATGCCTCAGTCTGTCAGCTCGCATGATGATACAAACATGTACCTTGTAGGGAAATTTAGCCACGTCTTGCCTCCACTTCACACTTTACAAGGTAATCATGACTTATGAATTTATGTGTGGAGGTCTTTTTAACATTCTGGAAGTGTTTAATTGATCAAATATTAATATTCGCTACCAGAACATTAATATTTAAACTAGCTCATACTTTGGACTATGAATTAATAAAAATCATTAACAAAATCATGAAACATATATTGAAATATTATAAAAAATATGGATTTGAAATAAAATTATGAGCCAACCATCTAACTTATAATCTAACAAAATACATAAAATAACATAAAATATTAAGGTTTCAAAACAAGCATATAAATTTTCCTATGAATATACAACAACTTAGGGTTTACAACTCCAGTATTAAAAACTGGCACCATTTGGCGATGAAGTTTTCCCTACAAAACTTCAAGAACTTTTGAACCAGATGCCTTTGACTAAAACTGAACATTATTGGGCCCTTTTATACATCCATTGGGCTAGAGTCCTATATACAAAAATTGTAATGATATATACAATGAATATGAATACTTCGGTTCAATATGTGTGGAAATGTTTCAAGAATAGCCCGTTCACTGGGCCTGCAACCTCATTACCATCCATATTTTGTAAAACAAAAGTGTTATTTCCCAAAATCTTAATTATTGTAAAAGGTCCCAACCATAAATTATTAAATTTTTCATGCTTGCATTTTTCATCATTATGTGCATCCCATCTGAGAACTACATCACCAACTAAGAAAGTATCTTTCTTGACCTTTATGTCAAAACCTTCTTTTAACTTAGTTTTGAAAATTTCAACTTTTTCCACTACTGCTTCTCTTTCTTGTTGCACCTTGACTATTTGAAACATCCTTCTTTTCATTTGATCAGGTTCCTCTTCTACATCTTGCAAAAAAATTATTACTGAAAAACTTAGTTGAATAGAAAATATTGCATCGATTCCATAAACAAGTTGAAAATGTGATGTTCCAATGGATTTCTTTACAGTTACCCTATCTTCCCAAAGAGCATATTTTAATTTGATATCCCAAGTCCTTTTATTTTGAAATAACATCTTCTTGATACTATTCACAATATTCTTATTAGTGGATTCTGCTAATCCATTCCCCTGAGGGTAATAAGGTGTAGAGTGTTTTAATATGATGTTGTTTTCTTCACAAAAAATTACCATATTCTTGGACTTAAAGGCTAGAGAATTATGTTGGAATATAATAAACCCACTCATAAAATAATTAATCATTATTTGATTAATTTCCTACCCACTTGCTTAGATAGTTGGCATCCACTTGCACCTTAGAGTCAACACTTGCCATCTATATCCTATGAATTATTTATTTCTGATTCTAGGTTGATCTTAACCACTTTATGTCCATCCAAAATTGGTAACTATGCTTTACAGCAAATTCTGCTTTATTCTGCTTTTTCTACTTTTCGGTGGATAAGGTAAAGCTATTCAACTAGGAAAATGGCAGCTTTTGTTTCCAACCCATCCTCCATTAGTTTTTCTCCATATTCTAGGATTAGCAAGTCTTTCCTCCACTCATCATCACTCACACATGCTATTGCTAATTCGTGAGGTCCTTGATAGATTAGGAATGTACATTAGCCAACTATGGGGTTTATCATAATTAGTAAGCCTACTTTATGAGCTCGCTTGAGTTGTCTTCTATCAACTCTATTTTCCTTTATAAGGATGTATTACCTATGTAATAATATCAATTATCATTTATTGATCATTCATTAATGTGTGTTCATTAATTCTTCTTCTTATCTCCTTATGCTAATTCTCTACAATTCTCTGTGAGGTTAATTGTGTGCCTAGATCCTTAGCTTGTTTATGAAATTTCTTATGCCATCAAGGATTTAGAATTTATACATGGTATCAGAGCTAAAGATATTAAAACTCTACATGATATCATATCTTTGAGAGTTCATTAATTAATCTTCCTTTTCAGATATGCAGGTTTATTTTGCAGGTTCAACTTCGAATGAATTCAAGAGTATCAGTTCCTCTTCTTTCTCCATTCACAAGCTATTCAGAGTGGATATTGAAGATGATTTCATATCTAAAGAGACAAGGTATTTATGAGATACATATTGGATCTGGTGAAGATTCTTATGAAAATCCAAGTGACTGGTTGAATGACTGTGATAGAGAAATTGGAGCTATTTGTCTAGCTATTTCTCCAAGCATGCGCTACCTTATTGATTCTGTTGATTACCCAAAGGATCTTTGGACAACATTGGATAGAGTTTTGGGAAAGGACAATGAGTATCCTTCTAGCTATGTGGAGAGTGCCTCTAGCTCCTCAATAATTTCTGTCTCTCAAGATGTCTCAGCCTCTACATTCTCTGATAAAGTTAATCATGAAGAAGAAGTTTCACATACAGTTCATGTTGCTACTACTCTTTTTGATTCGAATTCTTCCTCTTTCAATCAAGAAGCAAATATTGAAGAGCCATATTTTTCTATGTCTCTTGAAGTAGAAGATCTTGATTCATATTCTTATGATGTTGTTGATGAAAAAGAAGTGACTAATGGATCTGCTATTGCTATTAATGATCCACTCACACATTCAGTGTTCTCTATGTCTTCTATCATGGATTTTCAGATCCATATGCCATATCTCTCACACTTTGTGCATGCCTCTCTCCTTGATGGTGCGCAACCCAATGACTTCTAGGATGTTTTCCTAGCCAAATCAAGTCATTTTAGTGTCTTACCACTTACCATATGCTTCTGCAGCTCCTCCTTTGTTCTTGGAACTCATTCTCAGAGCCTCCTTGAAGATTTTTAACATCACTATTTTTCCTCCTCTCATACTTCTACCATAGAGGATTCTTTACCAGTATATTCGCATGACTCTGTTGTTGTGCTTATTTTTGATCTCTTGGATTATTTGGAAGCTAGATCAACCCATGGAGCCCATGCATTTGCACTCTTTGATCATATGACTTCTCTATGTTCCTACGTGATCACTTGCACACATCTTCTTTGTGTAAATCAAGACGGAGACATTATACATTCGCTTGGACAGTTATTTCACCTATATGGAGCTCATTCAATCTCTATTGGTTCAAATTTCAAGTCATCTCATCATCTTGGAGATGATTACAAGTCTCAAGATTCTTCGATATTTCTTTCACATCATTGGATCTCAGTTGTTCTACATGGTCCTAGTTTCCATCCTGCAGTTGTCCTTGATCCAAGTGAGCATATTTATCTTCTTCCCAAGAAGAATATTTCTCCAGACATCAGCATGTAGTTTGGAGTAGTAGCAACACTAGCAGTTCAACATTTTTTGGTATTGCTTTTCATGTCCTTTCTTGAGGGAGGATTTTCCCCTTGAGGTTTTGCCTCTTTCCTCATTTATTTGGACAAGATAAATTGTAAAAGGGTGACCATAGCTTTGTTTTTGGGCCCTATATATGCATATATATTTATGATTAGTTCAGAGATATCATCATAAAGTCAGGCTTAAAGGGGGGTGTTGGAATATAATAAACCCACTCATAAAATAATTAATCATTATTTGATTAATTTCCTACCCATTAGCTTAGATAGTTGGCATCCACTTGCACCTTGGAGTCAACACTTTCCATCTATATCCTAGGAATTATTTATTTTTGATTCTGGGTTGATCTTGACCACTTTATGGCCATCCATGATTGGTAACTATGCTTTACAACAAATTCTACTTTATTATGTTTTTTCTGCTTTATCCTGCTTTTCTGTGGATAAGGCAAAGCTAGTCAACTAGGAAACTGGCAGCTTTGTTTCCAACCCATCCTCCATTAGTTTCTCTCCATATTCTAGGATTAGCAAGTGTTTCCTTCACTTATCATCACTCACACATGCTATTGCTAATTCGTGAGGTCCTTGATAGATTAGGAATGTGCTTTAGCCAACTATGGGGTTTATCACAATTAGTAAGCCTGCTTTATGAGCTAACTTGAGTTGTCTTCTAGAAACTCTATTTTCCTTTATAAGGATTTATTACCTATGTAATAATATCAATTATCATTTATTGATCATTCATTAATGTGTGTTCATTAATTCTTCTTCTTCTCTCCTTATGCTAATTCTCTACAATTCTATGTGAGGTTAATTGTGTGCCTATATCCTTATCCTGTTTATGAAATTCCTTATGCCATCAAGGATTTAGAATTTCTACACATTATCAGTAACTAGATTCCTTGGACAGCCAAATCTACTCAGAATATTATCTTGAAGAAAACTAATAATCACTTTATCTATTGCTCTTCTTGTGGGGATTGCTTCCACCCACTTGGTAAAGAAATCAGTGGCAGTCAAAATCCACTTATGTTTTCCACTGGAAGCAGGATGAATTTATCCTATATATTCTAAACCACAATGTTTGAATGGAGCATTTGCAACAATTGGTTTGAAGGGTAAAGAATGCAACTTATGTTTACCTACAAATTCCTGACATTCAATGCAAGTTTTAACATGAAGATATACATATGTAAAAAGTGTAGGCCAATAGTAGACTACTATTAGAATATAAAATGCAATTGATTTCCAATACTTATGTCCCCCACATGCACCCCCATTTAATTATGTAGTGATAGCATCATCCTTTGATCTACTCAAACTTTTAAGCAATATGCCTCCAGGATATTTCCAATATAAAACTTGATCAATTAAAACATATTTCAAAGCTTTAAGTTTTAATGATCTGCATTCATTTTTATTTAGATCAGGAGGACATTGAAAATGCAATAGAAAATAAACAATTTTCTGTGAGGACCCTGCAACAAATAATTAATCAAAATACACGATATAGCAGCAGAACTCAAAATCACTTTTATATTAATCGCAGGCCACTTCGAGGGGGCAACCTCCTTTGAGCAAGCTCAATACAAAATAACTTCACCATGCCTTCCTTGGCCTCAACACACACTTATATACTAAAAATAGGCGCCAATACTATGGGTCAAAACCAATATAAACTATGGATCAACAAATACTACAGGCGGCTTACAAAGCATATGCTCCCAACAACAATAACACAAACTATGGATCAACAATTACTATGGGACGACTTACAAAGCATATGCGTTCAACAACAATATACTAACACGGTAAAGAGAAGGATTGACATGGGTTCCTAACATCCCCTCCCCCTTAGAAAAAGCTTTGTCCTCAAAGCTTTAGATGTGGAAATTGTCGCTGAAGCTAAAAGAGTGGTTCCCACGTAGCATCCTCGGGCTGCATTCCATGCCATTGAATTAAGACCTCTGTGATAGAGCGAGAGTGAAGCTGATGAGTGCGCTTATTGAGGACAGCCTTTGGCTCCAAAAACATGGATCCTTCATTATCCAATTCTGGTAAAATAGTTTGCCTTTGATGTTGGTGCCAAGAACTTTCTTCAGACAAGAGACATGAAATACTGGATGAATGCGGGAAGAAGGTGAAAGTTCCAATTTATAAGCAACAGACCCAATCTTCTGAAGAATCCTATATGGCCCATAGAACTTTGGAGTGAGCTTATGACGCCCTTTGAGTTTTAGTGAGGATTTCTTGTAAGGCTGGAGACGAAGAAAAACCATATCACCGGCTTCAAAAGTGCGCTCAAAATGGTGCTGATCAGCTTGTTGCTTCATGCGATTTCTTGACATGTGAAGATTTTCACGCAAAATGCGAAGAACCTCATCGTGGTTTCGAAGGACCACGTCAACTGCCTAAACTGGAGAACTGCTGGGGGTGTAAGGAAGAAGAACTGGCGGTGCCTGACCATAAACTGCTTCATATGGAGTCATTTTAGAGGCAGTGTGGTAAGAGGTATTGTACCACCATTCAGCGAGAGGGAGCCACTTTGCCCACTGATGTTGTTGCTCAGAGGAAAAGCAACGAAGATAAGTTTCCAAGCATTTATTGATAATTTCAGTCTGACCATCCATTTCTGGGTGATAACCCGAACTCATCTTCAGTTTGGTGCCAGTGTGGTGAAAGAGTTCTGTCAAAAAATGACTGGTGAAAGTCGCATCACGATCCGAGACAATGGAAGAAGGCATTCCATGAAGACGAAAGATCTGGTCCAGGAAAATTTGAGCAACAGAGGAGGCTGTATAGGGATGGCTGAGAGCACAAAAATGACTATATTTGGAGAGGCGATCAACCACAACCAAAATCACAGTCTTCCCTCCAGATTTAGGGAGCCCTTCAATGAAATCCATAGAAATATCTGTCCATATCCGGGTAGGTATGGGCAAGGGTTCGAGCAATCCCGGAAGGGGTGTTGTTTCACCCTTATTGCGTTGGTAGGTATCACATTCAACCACCATCTGTTGAATTGTCCTTTTCATGCCCTGCCAAAATAAGTTGCACCGTGCCCGTTCATACGTTTTGAGAAAACCAGAGTGCCCAACTGACGGAGAAGCATGGAGTTCATAGAAGATAGCTTGTTGAAGAGCTGTGTTCTGGGGAAGCACCAGACGACCCTTGTATCTCAGTGAAGCACCATCCCAAGAGTAATGTGGGACAGCAGAAGGATTGTTGTCCAAGCATTGGATGATTTGAGATAATGAAGAGTCATTGACATAACCCTGTTGAACCGATTGCAACCAATTTGGAACAGGCGTAGAAATAGTGGAAAGAGAACCTTGGTCATCAAATGTGCGAAAAAGGGCATCCGCCACAATATTGTCCTTACCCTTCTTATAAGTGATCTCATAGTCATAACCCATGAGTTTGCTAACCCATTTCTGTTGTGCTGGGGAGGATAAACGCTGTTCTAGGAAATATTTCAGACTCTGGTGATCAGTCTTGATGTAGAAATGATTCCCTAAGAGGTAGGGTCGCCACTTTTGTACTGCATGCAAAATAGCCATCATTTCCTTCTCATATGTAGAGGCAGCTAAATTCTTACCGGAAAGGGATTTGCTGGTGAACGCAATGGGGTGTTCATCTTGAAGGAGAACGGCACCAAGTCCATTGCCACAAGCATCCCTCTCAATAGTGAAGGGCTTGGAAAAATCAGGCATAGCTAGAACAGGTGTAGTACACATAGCTTGTTTCAGCTTGTCAAATGTACACTCAGTAACATGTGTCCATGTAAAAGCATCATTTTTCAACAAAGTAGTTAATGGAGCTGCAATCTTCCCATAATCCCTGAAAAACTTGCGGTAGTAGCCAGTCAACCCCAAAAACCCACGAAGGCTCTTGAGTGTCTTAGGAGGCGGCCAATTGTTCATGGCAGCGATTTTGGCAGGATCCACACGAACCCCTTGTGCTGAGATAATGTACCCGAGATACTCAACTTCCTTTTGGCCAAAAACACATTTAGACTTTTTGGCATGGAGATGATGATCAGAGAAAAGTTGCATTACAAGGACCAGATGCTGGAGATGTTCATCCCATGTTTTACTGTAGATGAGGATATCATCAAAAAATACCAGAATGAATTTCTGCAAAGAGGGTCGGAATATTTTATCCATCAAGTCCTAGAATGTGGAAGGAGCATTAGTGAGACCAAAGGGCATGACCAAAAACTCATAGTGGCCATCATGTGTGCGGAAAGCTGTTTTAGGGATATCATCCTCATGAACCCGAATTTGATGATACCCAGAGCGAAGATCCAACTTGGAGAAAAATTGAGCACCATGAAGGTCATCAAGAAGCTCATCAACAACAGCAATTGGAAACTTATCCTTGATGGTGAGGTGATTAAGTGCTCGGAAGTCAATGCAGAGGAGCCATGACCCATCTTTTTTGTGGACAAGAAGAACTGGTGAAGAAAAGGAACTTGTGCTTGGGCGAATAATACCTTGCTTCAGTAAGTCCCTAACGAGGATTTCAATCTCTGTTTTTTGGTGAAATGCGTAGTGATAGGGCCTGATGTTGGGAGGAATGCTTCCAAGAAGGAGTTGAATACGATGGTCCTCGATTCGTGAAGGTGGAAGTCCCACTGGTTCAGCAAAAACACATGTATATCGATCCAGAATTTGTTGGAGATCCAAAGGAGTAGTGGGGGTCGTTGATGGTTGCATTTGAATGGAATGGAGCTAAGCGATGACACCATGGGAAATATTCTTAAGGAGTTTTTCCATGCGATGTGAACTGATGATGCTGAGAGACCCTGGTTGTAATCCTTTCAATGTGTGTTTGTGTCCATCGGGGGAGAACTGCATCCAAAGTTTAGCAAAATCCCATAATATGGGGCCAAGTGTGCGCAGCCATTGAGCGCCCAAAACCACATCACATCCACCTAAGGTCAAGGCAAACATGTCAGAGTGGAGGTTATAATCTCCCATAGAGATACGCACATTACGACACTTCCCTTTGCAAGGTAAGGTGGCCCCATTGGCAACCATGACTTCAAAGTTGGAGCAAGGATGGATAAAACAATCAGCTTGTTTGGCAATCCGAGGGTCAATGAAATTATGAGTGCTTCCAGAATCAATGAGTATTGTAAGAGGAAGCTTCTTGAAGTAACCGCGTACCCGCATTGTTTGGGGGGAAGTGACTCCAGCTAAATCATGGAGGGATATCTCGGGCTGGTCGTCCTGAGATGCAGGGTCAGTAGGCGGCTCCTGAATGTCAACTGGAGCATCCATTGTATCGGGAGCTTCTTCACCAATTTTAGAGGCAGGTGGAGAATCCACATCCAAGAGATAAAGCTTTTGTTGAACACATCGATGTCCCCGAGTGAATTTCTCATCACAATTATAACAAAGCCCTTTTTCTCTGCATGCATGCATCTCTGTTTCAGACAAATGCTTGATTGGAGGTGAGCGAGGAGCTGGCGGAATGGGAGGTCATTGAGAACCCATATTTCGAAAGGGAACAAAAGAGGATTTGGAGCGTTGTTGGGCTACCATCTTTTCTTATTCCAACTTAGCCAACCCCAGGGCTTTCCATCATTGTGTTGGGACTGAACATTTTGACCTCAGAGCAAATTCCATCCTTTAGACCACTGAGAAAACAACTCCGGTAGAAGTCATCAGGTAATCCTTCAGTGTGATTAGCTAGTTTCTCAAATTCAGTTTGATACTCTTTCACAGTGCCAATTTGGCGAAGT
>LPNX010928784.1:7127-38252 GCA_001517045.1 Pseudotsuga menziesii
AACAGCAGATTGTTGAGACAGAGCCAAGTGCAGAAGCATATGGAGATTTTCCTATCTCAAGGGTAAAATCAGCCAAATCTAAGAAAAAGAAAGGGAAAAATGTAGCTTCATACTTCAGACCTAAAACTAGACCTACTAACAAGCTGAGATGGAATATGAAAAAACTACTTAACCCCAAACTAGAGTCCAAACAGAAAGCTGTGGTGATTAGTTCTTCCTCTGGTGAAAAAACAGAAATGGTTAAAAAGAGCAGTAAAGGTAAGGGAAAGAGAACTGTCAAGTATTCCTCTTCTTCCCAACCTGCAGAGGCAAAAAGATCACGGTTAGTAGGAGAAATTGAACAGCCTAGGTCTGAATTATTTGAAATAATTGCTGAAATCAAAGATAGACTTACCAAGCAGCAGGAAGAGGATAAAGCAAAGGCAGATACTCTTAAAGATCATGAATTGGATGAAGAGGATCTAACTATTCTCAAGCAAGCAGGATATTTAGATGTTCATGTTGATTTTTCAGATCTCTTGATGCAGTATGACAATATATCAGAGATCCCAAATTTTGATGAAGAGTATGTATAGGAAAGTATTCAGAGATACAGGAGACACATGAAGCACCTGCAAGAAACTAATGAGGGATTATTCAAAGTTAATAAAGGGCTTGTAGAAGAATTGCTGGAGGTTAAAGGTCATTTCCAAGAACTAGCAGAGGTATCTAAAGAAGTCCTTAGCAGGAAAAGAGTTGCTGACAGGTACTGTGCAAAGCTGGAGAAGACTGTTGATCACTTGCAACAGGAAAATGAAGACTTGCAGAAAAGGTTAATTAACATGGAGAAGAATGACAAAAGAGCTAAGAAAAGGATTCGAAGCCTAGATGGAATATCTCTCCTTGTAGAGGCAGCAAAGAAGATATAAATCAGTTGTTAGTTAGTGGTCATTTTTTATAAACATTTTTGTTAAGCATTTGCTATTTTTAGCAAACCATGTAATTTTGTAAAAGGTTACCTTTTACTTTACTTAACTTAGGGATTCGATAGAGGCAGTTAGGAGGAGAAACCTAACTGATTTTCAGATGATGTCTATTTAGAAGAGTTAGCAAGTCATTGTGAGGGTTCTGGATTTCAGGAGCATCAGGAGGTCTGCTAGCTGCTTGTACTATCAGACTTGTTCAGAGAACTAGTACTGTACTCTTATACACATTTACTGATGAAACTATGAATATATGACTCTTTACCCTTCATTTGGTCTATGTTGGCTTTGTTATTGAGCATGTTTTGCTTCTTAAATGGTAATTTCATTGCTAGTTGATGTCTTTTTCTGGTAATGCTTATCTTTTAATGTATGAACCATAGCATAGTTTCTTTGTTGGATGTTTGTGATATATTGGGCATCTTCATCAGTGTATGTCTGTGATTTAGTTGTTGCTTTTACTCTGAATGTATTCCCTGCATGATCTTGAAGCTTACAACCAAAAACACATAAACAAAACCCCAAACCCTAGTTTGAATTGAGTTTTTCTCTTGAGATTGTGTTGGCTTGTTCCCCTAGCCTTAGGAACAATTTCTGGCACAAACACTTCCCATAGTCTACTGAACTTGACTAGCTTATTTCTGGCACAGATCTCTTGAATAAAGGAGTTCAATGATCTAGGGAGACCATTCAAGGTGGTCATTACAATATCTGCATTCTCCACTTATTCATCCACTACTTCAAGCTGTTCCTTGATCTGAGAGACCCTTGTAAAGTAAGACTGGATGGATTCTGCATTCTAGATCTTTACATTCTTCAATTGATTTCTCATAGTCATCTTCTGGTTTATGTTCTTTCCTTCAAACATTTTGGTCAGGGCATCAAACATAGATTTAGGTGTCTTTAGGGAGGACACCTGTGGTATGAGGTGATCCTTGATTGAATCAGCAATAATCCTCTTATCCATGATCGATTTCTTCTTGTGTAAGGCCTTAGCCTCATCTCCCTCTAGAACTGGAACCTCCTTATTGATGTAGGAGTCCAACTCATTTTCTTCCAGGACCAGGGAGATCATATACTTCCAGGCTCAGAAGTTATCATCTCCCTCAAGATTTTCATCAAGCTTGGTATGATGAGACATCTTAGCTGGGAACCTCAAATGGAAATACAAAATATTTAGATATTACCAGGTTAAGATGCCGTATCTGGATTTGGAGTTGAAATTCTGCAGAGCTGGTTCAGGAGTAGATTAGGGTTTGACTTTCCCGAGGTTCTATCCAAAAAAAAGCTTTGATATTGATCTCTAAACTTCAATTTTGAGGAGGAGATCAATCCAGGCCTAGGCTCACTCAAAAATTCCACTTCTGTGGAAATCCCTAATTTCCGACAGCAGTGTTGGATCAAAAACTGAAAATGCTCAAAATTAGATTCTACTTCGACATAAAGATACACCCTAGAGAGGAGAGTCAGCCCAACCCTCTTTTGCTGAAAATATGTGCAGAGAGATCCAAAAAGTAGGAAGCCCTAGTTTCCACAGCTGCACAATGTCTTCTTCTCAAGTTAGCTCTGATACCATGTTAGATTTTTATCATTCAAGCTAGCATTATATTAGGATTTTTAACTAAGAGAATAGCAAGCACAACAATCAAACATAAGAGACAATGAACACAATTTTTTTCCTCAGGGAAACCATAAAGGAGAAAACCCCACAAATTCCTCAAAGATATAATCATCACCAAAAGTAAGTAAAACCCCAAAACAGTAATATGATCTCCCAATGGTAGCAGTCTCTCTCTCTCTCTTGTCCCAACAACTTCTTTCAGTTATGTGCTATAACTGAGTGTAAGTGAATGTGTGATAAATAGAGAGGCTCACTCTCTATTTATACTAATTCTTGACTTGGCAATAACTCACTAGGGCCGAATTCTCTAGGAGAGTCTAATAACCCTAGGGCCCCACAACTGCAGGGACTTTAACCCTTGATCAATAGGAGGGTTACCCACAATGACTTGACATGACTTGTTTACATTATAGAAACTCCCGATTAGAACATCGGGGCATGACATGACTCAATTACATTACAAACACTTCCTGAAATAAACATCGGGGAACAATAGATAAGATATACAAGTGAATACATTCCGAAGTTACAATTACATCAACATATTTTGCACGCGGTATAGAAGTGGCGTCCATACCTCTTAAGGAATCCTTTTTGCATCAACGCTGATCACTAGAGTTTGAAATATTTCCTGGAACAATGGGTCTAATCCCCAACACAATAGAAATGGGTTAGAAAATGCATGGGTTCTGACTATGAGATCACTTACAAGAAGGCTAAGGACAATCTTGTGGAAGATGCTCTTTCCCGCACATTTGATGCCCATGTTTCTCTATCAGCTATTTCTATGCCTATTCCAACTTGGTTACACTCTGTTCAACAAGGCTATGTCAATGACTCCTCATTAGCTGAAATCATCCAACTTTTGGCTAGTAAACCTTATGTGGTACTACATTACTCTTGGGATTGTTCTTCTTTGAGATACAAGGGTCATCTGTTGCTTCCCTAGAGCACATATATTAAACATGTAGTATTTTATGAACTCCGTGCTTCTCCATCGACAGGGCACTATGTGTTTCTCAAAACATATGAGCGGCCATGAGGAAACTTATTTTCGAAGGGAATGGAATGAGAAATTCAAAAGACGGTTTCCGAATGTGCTGCTTGTCAGTGCCACAAGGGTGAAACTGCACCCCTTCCCGAATTGCTCGAACCTTTTTCCATCCCTACAAGTATTTGGACAGCTATTTCGATGGATTTCAATGAAGGGCTCCCTAAATCTGGAGGGATGACCGTAATATTGATTGTGGTTGATAACCTCTCCACATATAGTCATTTTTGTGCTCTCATCCATCCATATACCACCTCCTCAGTCGCTCAAATTTTCATGGACTAGATATTTCGTCTTCATGGAATCCCTTCTTCCATTGTCTCAGACCGCGATGCAACTTTCACACATCATTTTTGGACCAAACTATTTCACCTCAATGACACATATGGTCTAAATGAAGTCATCAACAAATGTTCGGAAACTTATCTTCGTTGCTTCACCTTTGAACAAAAACATCAATGGGAAAAGTGGCTCCCTCTCGTTGAATGGTGGTACAATACTTCCTACCATATTGTATCTAAAATGACTCCATATGAAGAATTTTACGGTCGGGCACCTCCATTACTCCTTCCATACACTCCCAACAGTTCAACAGTTCAGGAAGTTGACATGGTTCTTTGAAACCAAGATCAAATTCTTCATATTCTGTAGGACAATATTCACATAGCAAGAAACAACATGAAACAATAGGACGATCAACACCCGTCTAAGTGCACTTTTCAAGATGGTGATATGGTTTTTCTTCATCTGCAGCCTTACAAGTAATCCTCCTTGAA
The DNA here is from genome assembly GCA_001517045.1 of Pseudotsuga menziesii. Taxonomy (NCBI): domain Eukaryota; kingdom Viridiplantae; phylum Streptophyta; class Pinopsida; order Pinales; family Pinaceae; genus Pseudotsuga; species Pseudotsuga menziesii. Next base: position 11,538 of record LPNX010928784.1, read on the forward strand.
TATCAAATGGAATTAGAAGCTCACTCCAAATTTATATGGGATATTCAAGGTTCTTCAGAATATTGGGTCCATTGCTTATAAATTGGAACTTCCTCCTTCTTCTTACATTCACCCAGTATTTCATGTCTCTTGTCTGAAGAAAGTGATTGGCACCAACTTCAGAACACAGACTGTTTTACAAGAACTGGATAATGAAGGATCCATCATTTTTTAGCTAGAGGACATCCTCAATAAGCGTACTTTTCAGCTTCTCTCTCAGTCCATCAAAGAGGTATTAATTCATTGGTGTGACATGCAACAAAAGGACGCTACGTGGGAACCACTCCTTCAGATTCAACAGTAGTTTCCACATCTAAATCTTTAAGGACAAATATTTTCTAATATGGAGGGGATGTTAAGAACCCTTTCCAGTTCTCCTCTTCATTTTTTTAGCATATTTTGTTGGACTCATATGCTTTGTAAGTCGTCATGTTAGTATGTTGTATTATCTCACATTCATGGGGATTAATAGTTGTTGTTAAGTCGTCTAGTTAGTATGTTGTATTATCCCACACTCATGGGTAGTAATAGTTGTCTATATTAGACTTGGTATATAAGTAAGTGTTCAGGCCAATGAAATCATCGAAGAGTTATTTTGTATTGAGGTTTCTCGAAGGAGGTTTCCCCCTCGAAGTGGCTTGTGATTAATAAAATCTCTTTTGTGATCCATCATTTATCTTATATCATTCATTCTCATTGTTTATTGCAGGAGTTTCTTCACAATGTGACAAATATTTGTCACTATTAATATGTTTTATAAATTATGATATATTTCTAATCATGTAAATGAACTTGACTTGTAGATCATGCCAAAGAACAAGTATCGACAGTTTAGAAGAGGAACCTGAAGCATCCTGGGTCAAAGACACTATAGCGAAAGAAAGAGATTCATAAGAATATAAAGAGAAAGGTATAGGAATAATAATCCAAGATGAAGAATAACATGACGAGACTTCCAAAAAAAGAAAAAGGTCTCAGGCACACTTTAGTTATGTGACACTGTTGAGAAACATAATTGATTCAGAGCCTTCTAGCTATGAAGAAGTAGCCAAGAAGAAAGGGAAGGAGACTATGATCAAAGAGTACTAGTTCAAGAAGAATGATGCCTAGGTTGTGGTGTCGAGACTTGAAGGGAAGTACGTAGTGTCCTCCATATGGATATACAAGATCCAACATGTAGTAGATGGCAACATCGTGGGATACAAGGTAAGATTCATAGCACGAGGTGTTACAGAGAGAAATTCCTATGGCTTGGGGTACCACAACAGACAGCTTGACCCCATAAATCAATCCTTTCTAATATGCAATAGAAATTAAATATCTAACACTAAACGATCAGACCTCGTACCTTATTCCGGACGGTTGAAGTAGATCCCCGTTGAGATTTCCAACTTCGACTTGAATTGATAGATTACTTCCTCAACAACAAGTAAACAATACAAGCATACTATATATATTGGTGTTAGATCTATTCTAGCATATATAATCAACAATGCATAAGCATTTGAAATCATCCCATGGATAAAATATTCATTCAAACATACATTATTGGACATGAAAATATATTTATATTAATATAAAATCAGAGATTACAATGGATACAACCTCTGTCGGCACGTTTGCGAATCGCAGAAACTGAATCCCCCACTTGGGCCTCCATCTCTTGATAGCAAGCTCACAAGAAAAAGGAAAGCTTGGGAAGAACACAAAAGTGCTCCAAGGGACAAAGGGATGTAGACTCAAGCATAAGTTCCGGCAACAATGGACTATAGTTTCTTTGCTCTCAATTCTCTCTTATGCCTTCAATGTACCAAATAGTTCCTTATATAGCTTTTCGAAGGGGTAATGAAAGGTCGAATCCGAGCGATCTCAAGGCATATGGAAGGCTAGGAGTCAAGTGAGTCAGATCCATGTCAAGGAAAACTCCAAAAGGATTTGGATTTTGTACACATCCCAATGTACACGGTTTTAGGGGTCAAACCCGCGTATATACGCGATTAGGGGTTTAAAAGCCGCGTATATGAATTTACACATGTTTTTAGGGATGGTCTAGGAAACATCAAAGGACAAAAAATAGTCCAAGTGGTCTAAGGAGTTTGCAGAGGGACAGGGGAAGGCCATACAAGTGTGATTCACATGTAGTGGTAAAATCAGCTATAACAGATGCCCCCTAATGTGTGAGGTCAGAGGGGTCATACGATGGCCGAAATACATTATAAGTCCATCCCAAAAGTGGAGTGATGAAGGATACCAAATGGAAGACCAGCCACCCAATCATCATAGTACAATGATAGAGCTCTGCACATAACTGCAAATACATATAGCAGTCCCGGATACATAAGAGTACAATGGCCATGAATAGGCATGATACAAAATATCACATAAGTGGTCATCGCCACGTACAATATACATAGATCACAATCTCCATGATGAAGATATACAAAGGATCATGATCTACATAATGGCTAAAGATATACAATGGATCAAGATCTCCATAATAGCTGGAAATGTCTGACATATACTGGAATCAAGTCACGAGAGCTGAAATCTCATGAACACTGGCACGATCAAGTAGGTATCATATAAGAAATGCCACCAATCTAGAAGGCCTTCTACACAAACCGCTACGAGTACATGTTCTACTATGCGAATAGAGTTGTTGAGGTCGAACATAGTAGTCCATCATCTGATTATCGGTCATTGATGTATACCGTTAACAGACGCGAGATCACCCACCGATAATGAAAATGGGAATCAAGGTACTAGATTGCAAAATAACAAGTGTGAATAGATGTATTGATGTCAAACACTTGAGATGATCCATCGAGCAGGGGACATTGATGTATTCCCAAAAACTGTCGATGGCAAGAGAACTTGCCACTGATGACTGCAAGTCTAAAGGCACTCAAAATGACTCTAGATTCCAATCCTAGAATAAATGATCTGAATTCAATGGGATGAAATCCGCTGGAAGGAGGGCATTAAGGCATCCCCCATCATCCAACACAAGGTACTCAGCAAAGCTGTATAATGTGGAAGGACTCGATCATAAGGTGCACGAACCAGTAACTGTACTAGGAATGGTCGACATGCAAAGTCGAGATAACTGAGGAATGGCCGACTCAGGTTTCAACTTCCTTTGAACAAGAGCATAACGATGAATGGTGACTAAATAACAGTAGCATAGAATCGATATACAAACTGGGACATCTTTGCGACACAGGAGGCATCGACAAAGGCTCCATGGGGACTGGAAGCTTAACCAGTCGGTGGAGATAAAATCAGATAAACGAGTGCAGCTCCTAAAGTCAAACTACAAACCCAAAAAATGGATGTGACATACAGTGCTCTGTTCGAAGGCGACACGACTCGACAGCTACCAAAGATAACATCTTTCGTTGCTTGGATTTTTGGTTTTTTTATTTTTTTGGACTTTTTCAAATATTTAAAAATCTTGAAAAAGAATAAAATGACTTTATAGTTACAGACTAGGAGGAGACGAGTGTCATAGGGGAAAACAAACTAGTTCCAAGCAGTGGAACATACCTATGCTCAATGCAAGGATACATGTGTAAGATAGCGACCCTGGGGGGAAAATCCCCTCCCGGTAAAAAGGGAATCAAGCTGCAAAGGATATATAAAATGGCTCTGCATGGCTAGACATGAGACAAGCTCAGGCTGTATGTTCTAAAACGTAATGTCAGGGAAGCCAGCATAAAGCTCAATACGGCAGGAAAAGCTCATGAAAATGCAATTACAACTTGACATACGGGAGTCCTAAGGGAAATGGCCAGCATAAAGTTCAAGAGGAGTATGAAGCTCTTGCTCAAGGACATGGCAGGACTAAAAGGGACTCTCGGACCTAAGAGAGGACTCACATCATGGGTGCTAAATGAAAAAGGGAGCTAACTAGGACATCCATGTATAGGAAAGCTCTACCATTCACATAGTACCACTTCTAACAACAGCATGAAGGTTCTGTGATACCATGGAATGGGTTTGTACCTAAGGTTAAGATGGAATGGTCATAAGGCAATGCATAAATGCAAGCAGATGTGAAATCCTAACCTATATGCCAGTTCAAACATAATACATGTGATAGGCACGAACAGGTCGAAACCTCAGAGAGAGTGTGCAAAAAATTGGACCCTACATGACAACCATATTAGTCCAAAACAACCCAAAATAGTCAATAAAGAATCCAAACTATAGGATATAAGGAGGAACGATAATGACAACTGCACCCAAAGGAAGCAATGTGGTGAATGATGGGACATAAAAAGGAAAGGAAGATGTAGAACCCACGTTCACACATCCACTACCACCCCCATGAGGGTGACCACCGGTGTAAAGATCGAGCGAAAGGAATAAAAATCCTCCAAAAATGGAGTAGAGGATGGAATATGACCATTCCCAAATCTATGGGCACAGTAAAGGGTTGTGATGCCCCCAAGTATGACACCAGGGTCCGTACTAGGACCAAGGACGGGTGATAAGATACCAGGCATGCCGAAAATAAAAGGACCCGAACTCAAGAGAGCATAAATATACTCAAGTAACCATGATCCCCAAGGCCAACTAGCACACAAAGAGCATACTCCTAAGAAAATCTACAACCAAAATACAAGCAAACCAAGGGGAGGATATGTGAGCTCCCGAATGCAGTAGGTATGTCTCTCCTAGGAGAGGCTCGAAACTCCCATACACTACACGCATAGGTACGTAACCAATTATAGTGGCCCTCGGCTTCAACGCATATAGCGACTGTGTTGTCCGACCCTTACCTGGCCAGGACACTTGTAGAATAACCTCTGCAAATACCCCCTCGATAACCTAGGTAAGGCAACTAAGGTCACCTCAATATAATCAATTCTTAGGCAGACAGTCACAGGCGGGATTGACCGTATGGTCAAGGTAGCAAAGCCCGAAACTCTCGAAAGAGCCCCCAGATACGAATACAATCCTGGAAATATCTCCGGTGCTACTCAGTTATGACTAGGGGTCATCCCAATCAATAACCTGTCACACTGCCTCGTGCTTAACTCCCTTTTGAGAGGAGGATCCTGAGAAACACTGGTTATACCAAGGAATTTCACACACTCACCTGGATAGACACATACATGTTGTTGTTTAGTGGTCTTGGAGAATTTACTCACATTGAACTATTCCAAGACCCTAAAACCTAATCTTGTTGGTGCGCCCTATAAAATAAAAGAGTGTAATTCATTTTATTATGCGTTGATTTTCATTGGCTGTAATTACTCAAAGGGAAATGGCCATGCAACTAATGACATTATGACTCAGCAGTGAAATAAATATGCACACCATAACAAACAATGCTAAGTGCAATCCTTGTCAAATGAAAAATAGGGTATGCCACTACATGAGATGCATAAATATATATTCGTTTCTGAATGCCAATGCAATCCTTCCTATATGAAAACCTAAATACAACTCTCATCCAAGCAATCCAATGCAAGTACCTCCTCAAATCCATATGCAAAAAATGCAACTACCTTGTATTTTTCAATATAAAAGAATGAAAAATGCAATAAAAGTCATCTAAAACTCTCAGTCTCTGCAGCAAGTATAAAACACAAGCCCAGCAAGACACCGAGACAAAAAGAGTAATGTACTAATGGCAAAACAAAAAGGATAAATGACTAAAACTACTTTCAAAGAAAAATCAATGAAAAGGCGGTCTCTGGTCACAAAAGAAGCATCCAATAGATAATATCAGACCCAAGGAAGACCCAACCACACTCACAACCCACCCAACAACTTCCCACAACATCAAACTCACCAAAAGGGAGGATGTGCGCGACTGTTTAAAGAAAAATTGCGTATATACGTGAGTTTTGGCCAAAAAACTGCGTGTAAATGCAGATTTTGGCCAAAAACCTGCATGTATACGCGACTTTTGGCCAAAAATCTGCGTATGTATGCGACTTTTGGCCAAAAACTTGCGTATACAGAGAAGGAAGTGGTAAAAAGCAGGCCAAGGGTCAAACCAATAAAGGGGAGTGTCTATGGATGAACATACTATAACATGCAACACATAAACAAGGAGAAACAAAGAGCAAGTCAAGAATATCAATCCCATTGTGTCGATAAAAACTCCCAAAGGCAAAATGACTAGAAACTCCCCAATGGAGTCGCCAATTCTGTTACGGAGAGAAATTCCTATGGCTTGTGGTACCACAACAGACAGCTTGACTCCAGAAATCAATCCTTTCCAATATGCAATAGAAATTAAATATCTAACACTAAAGGATCAGACCTCGTACCTTATTCTGGACGGTTGAAGTAGATCCCCGTTGAGCTTTCCATCTTTGGCTTGAATTGATAGATTACTTCCTCAACAACAAGTAAATAATACAAGCATACTATATATATTGGTGTTAGATCTATTCTAGCATATATAATCAATAATGTATAAGCATTTGAAATCATCCCATGGATAAAATATTCATTCAAACATACACTATTGGACTGGAAAAGATATTTCTATTAATATAAAATCAGAGATTACAATGGATACAACCTCTGTCGGCACGTCTGCGAATCGAAGAAACTAAATCCCCCACTTTGGCCTCTACCACTTCAATCCTCCATCTCTCAATAGCAAGCTCACAAGCAAAAGGCAATCTTGGGAAGAACACAAAAGTGCTCCAAGGGACAAAGGGATGCAAACTCAAGCATAAGTTCTGGCAACAATGGACTATAGTTTCTTTGCTCTCAATTCTCTCTTATGCCTTCAATGTACCAAAGAGTTCCTTATGTAGCTTTTCAAAGGTGTAATGAAAGCTCGAATCTGAGCGATCTCAAGGCATATGGAAGGCCAAGAGTCGAGTCGGATCCATGTCAAGGAAAACTCCAAAAGGATTTGGATTTTGTACACATCCCGATGTACGCGGTTTTAGGGGTCAAACCTACGTATATACACGATTAGGGGTTTAAAAGTAGCGTATATGAATTTACACATGTTTTTAGGGATGGTCTAAGAAACATCAAAGGACAAAAAATGGTCCAAGGGGTCTAAGGAGTCTGCAGAGGGACAAGGGAAGGCCATACAAGTGTGATTCACCTAGAGTAGTAAAATCAGCTATAACACGAGTCTTCTCAGAGAAAGAAGGCATAGACTACGAAGAGACATTTACACCAATGATGAGTCAAGTATACATAGAGCAGACACTGGGAATTGAGACACATGATGGGAAGAGTCATTTGTGAAAATTAAAGAAGGACTTGTATGAGCTTAGAAGGAACCCATGGGATAGAACATACATTTACATAAGGATCTTGAAGATCACCTAGAGTGATGAAGATCTTAACCTTTTCTACAAGGTTGAATATGAAATCCTATATAGGATGACAAGCTCATAGATGGGTGCGAGAAGAACTTTCCAACAAAGTTCAAGATAAAGGATCTTGGTATCCAGTGACCCTATATGGATACATAGAATATTAGTAGCAGAGGAAGCTACTTGTCACTCCATTACAGAATGTTTCAATACATAGAGTATTGAAGTCAGAGGGAGAATGATGCTCTGCTTCAGAGGGAGTGACTGCAAAAGATCCTGAGGTTCGACATGGTATGACGGGATGGACAACTTACTGATGGATATAGGATTTATTTGGAGTAAAGAGGATTCAAGGTTGAAGGAGGAAGACCAGTCATGCTCCTGTTATATGCCGATGACCTGTTCCTGACAGGAAAAGAGGAACTCATTAAATATGTAGGAAAAAGACTTGATTCCAAGTTCGAGATGAAGGACTTAGGTATGATGCACTGCTTTCTAGGCATGGAGGCGTGGTAGAGTGTGGATGGAATATCCCTTGGACAATGGAAGTATGCAGTGGAGATCCTAAATAGTTTCAGGATGATGGACTGCAAGTCCATGTCCACACCTAAAGCTATTGAGTGATGCTTCGTCAGAGACAGTTGATGCCACGATGTATCATTAGATGATTTGTTCATTGATGTGCTTGATGAATACAAGACCAGACACATGCTTTGTTGTGAACAAACTGAGTCAGTTCCTAACAGATCCGAGACATGCTCACCTGGTTTCAAAGCATGCAGTGAGGTACCTGAAGGGTACAGTTGACTATGGGCTCAAGTATGATACGAATTAGAAGACTAACGAGCATGGTTATGTTGATTCGAATTGGTAGCGCCACTGAGAAGAAGAGAACCTTGGGTTGCTTCTTCAGTTTGAGATCTAATATGGGATACTGGTTTGGCAGGATGGAGTCCTGCATGGCGCTAAGTATAGCTGAGGAAAAATATGTTTCCACTTGTTCAACTATTTGTGAGGTAGTATGTTTATTTTGAAAGCTACAATTTGATTTGATTGATATGACTTCCATTTTTTGTATGATGCAGATAGGAGCAGTGAAGCTCCAATGTGTACTTTAGATCGAGGTTCCTTCAAACGGGAAGTGATGAGTCCAGAAGACACAGATACACATGATCCTTTTTGACATGGTGGCAGGCTGGTCCTCCCATGGTCAGATAAAAGTGCAAAGCTGTTCCCCGGATGGTAGTAGGTGTTTCCTACCATGCCGGTGGATGTAAGTGCAGAGCCTTTCCCCGGATGGTAGTAGTTGTGTCCTACCATGCCAATGGATGTAAGTGTTGGAGCCTTTCCCGGATGGTGGTAGGTGTGTCCTACCATGCCAGTGAATATAAGTGTTGTGTTATGTGTATCTGGGATGTGATCCATGTGACGATGAGATGATCTGAAGATGATGAGGTAGTAGTAGGGTACACATGTATTGCAAGGCATGCAATCAGTCATGGGATGCTCCTTTAGGTTTTGTAGTGGCATATAATCAGTCTTGGGAGATCTTGCAGGTTTTGCAAGAAGCATGTAATAAGTCATGGGATGTACCTACTTGATGGCTTGGTCGCATAGATGATGAAGATCTCATAGAGGGATAGGCCTACATCCATCATGAAAAAGGGTTGGCACTATAGATGAAGACTTGGCAGAGGACTAGGCCTACATCCAGAATGAAAAATGGATGGCACTGTAGAAACTTCTGATGACATATAGAATGGGACGATGATCAAATTATAAGAAGATGATGGAAGCAACTATAATGAAGACTCTATGACTTTACGATGATGATGATGCATTGAAGACCTAACCAGATGTGTTGATGACTGTGTAAAGAGAGAATACCTTCCTAGTTAAGAGGGATTGTTGATGTATTTGTAACTTTGAAAGATATTCTGATGTATATTATCATTGTATGTTATTGTACCCCAATTGGGGATGTGTGTTACCCCTTTACGGGATGTCTAAAATATGTCTAGACATTGAGGTACAACCTCCATTGTAAGTCAGGGCAATAGTCTGCAGTGTAACATCATGTAACATGTAATTGTGGTCTCTCGAGGAGAAGTGGGCCCCATGTGAGATGACATGTAGGCTCGAGTCTTATATTTGGTCAGTGACTTGAACGAGTATTCCCTCATTTACACACACCTCATACACTCTCTAAGGCATTTGAGAGAGAGAAACAGTCATGGGAGGAGAGAAAGATAGCCGTTGAACATTTCTTATTATTGCTTTTGATCATCTTACTATTGTAAAGAAGTTGCGGGATTTTCTCCTTTATGGTTTCCCCGATGAAATTTTTTGTGTCTTGTGTATCTTTTATATCTTATGCATTTTGTTGTACTTGTTATTCTTGCAGATAAATATCCTAGATAATTGAATCAGATCTGAAGAAAATCTAACATTCAGGATACGAAAGGAATAGAAGATGTCAAGCAAACATGTGTTAAGGCTGTGGACCAAGTCTCCCAGACTTGGGAAGCCTTAATGGATGATGAGCAATCATAGAACATTGCAAATGAGCTTACTACAGTGGAAGAAAATATCACGCAGATGTGTAATGAGATGATGCAACTGCCCTTAGAGCAGAAAAAGGTCAAGACAATAGAAGTGTGCAGACTGCAACCAAAAAAAAAAGCATGGTGTGCACAACAGCAGGAGCACGAAGAAAAGGTATAGGAATTGCAAGAAAAAGCAGACATAGTCATAGGGCTAATCCTACTTGTGCATCATAAGGTGTGTGAGGTAGCGACCTCGGTAGAAAGTGACACGTCGAAATACATTAGTTCCAATATGGTGGAACACATGCAGAAAACAAAGGAGAAAGTGCGCATAGAAACAAAAAAAAATTGTTGAAAATCGTGGAGGATTTTTCAGAAAAAAATCAATGCATGCTAGTTTATGGAGCACTAGCTTGCATGGATCGGGATGAGCCACAGGTGAGTGTTGTGGGGATGTTGGGCCTTAGGACAGAAGGGATGATTTCATGTATAAATTTCCTAAGTAGGGAAGAAGAGTTTAAAGAAGAAGAAGAATGAGCTACGACAGAGGAAGCAACATCAAAGGAAAGAGAAGAATGTTGCGACAGAAGAAGGAAAGGGAAGACTGTTGCAGCAGAAGAAGGAAAGTGAAGAAGAAGACAAAGAGAAGGTGCAGATGAGAAAGCTGTGCTAGTTTAGTAAGCTGTGACAGAAGGACAAAGCAAGATACGAGGTGACAGGGCAGAATATTCGCATAAATAGATGTGTGAAGAAGTGTAACGCCAATATAATGACAGTAAGGCCTAACGTTGAGAAAGTGACAATCCTTAGTGATCATGGGTATGGGCTTGGATGGAGCCGACGAAAACCACACATGTAAAGACATATTTGTAAGTCAGGTCGATAACGCCCTTTTGTTATGTATTGCTAGAATAGGAAAGACAACTTGTTGGTTGAAGATAGTAAGTTGGCTAGGATAATGACTGAGCCTGAGTCTGTACTGAGTCAGTATTGAGTCTATACACGCATGTATGGGATTTGTGTCGAGTTTGTAATAAGTATATAAAAGAAGGAACCCAAGCTATAAAAGGGGTTAGATAGTTTTGAGTTGATTATATGATACAACAATTTTGAGCAAGTCTCTAGACTCTCGGAAAAGATTCTTGAGCTATACTGGAGATAGATAATTTTTGGTTACCGAGTCTGGATAGATGGGTGCATAAGAGTAGTGGTTCTATAGCTGAGTGTGCAGACATGTAGAGAAGGTCAAGTCAATCCAGGATGTGTGCGGATCACTAGTAGGAGTAGAGTAGAGGGAGAAAGAGAGAAGATCAGATACCATGAGAGGGAGGAAAATTTTGTAAAGATAGAAGAGAAGATATTGAACAAAGTCTGCAGCTTTGTGTGCAGACAAAAATATGCATTTATTTCCTCATGCTAATTCCTAATGAAGAGAACTTTGTGGATTTTTCTCGGATGTGTTTCCACGATATATGCCATGTATATGTGTGAATGTTGAGTAGCTTAGTTAAATGCATAAATGTTGTGTTAAAACATTGATTGATTATTGTATTGAAAATGGATAAATGTATGAATGTTGCGTTATAGTAATGAATATGCCTACGATGTCCGTTCACTGTGTGCTTGCATGAGATTGCATAAATAAGGGTTGAATCATAACTTGGTATTGAAGTACTGTGCAAAACAGTATCTCGCGTTCTTGGTCTTCATTCAAAAATCCTCGTGCAGAGCCAATGTACTAGAACACCCTCCCGCACAAACTACAAAAACATGGTTCTGGAAGTTATCCATTAGGAGTCTTGAGATATCTTAGGTGAGACGGCATCTGTGTCGCAGGTGCTGTCAGTTGAGCTCCACTTTGTCGGGCCAATATCTTGGGCTTTGTTGTGGTGACCAAGAAGGGGCCAAACTTGGGTTCAGTGTGAGAGAGGGACTGAGAAAAAGGCCAATAGGGTCATACATTGACCAGGTTACAACCTAATGCTTAGAAGACCTGTAAATGAAAGAAAATGGAGTTAGCATAACGCTAAGTAAGTCATTAGTTTAACCCCCATGTCATATCCATAAAAACAAAGAGGTAAAAACCTTGAATGACACCATATTAACCATGAACCATACTTTAAGGAAAAAGAGTTGAGATTTTAAGTCACTTTTCCCTTAGAGAAGATCTTTTTCTTGTACTGTGCTTATTACTTTCACCATGGTACCAATAACTATTAATTAATTATTTTTTATGTTAATTTTGGTTTGTTATGGTAGCTTAGTTGGTTCAAGGTCGAGTTCAAAGATCATTGATATTAAGGTTGGAGGTTCAATTCTTATGAATCCAAGTCTTTGGCTCCTTTCGGGTTAGACTTCCAAAACTGGGGTCCTTAAGGTGACGCCTTTAAGGTGGCCATTATTTTTTAGTGAAAAAAAATAATTTTATAAAACATAATTATAAACACAATTCAGAACTTAATTTAATTTTTACAATTTTGATCTAAATAAATAAATTTTGTAAAATTAAACTTACTCAATATTTAAGAAAGTGATATATATGTATCTCTTATATTTTTTAAAATATTTTTAAAAATGAATGAAGTTTGTAAAAATTACACCAACTTTATGAAAAAATTGAAGTTTTAAATGTTAATTTTGTTTGTTATTATTATAGTATTTTAATTTTTAACTTTTTTTACTATTTTTTTTTGTAAGTTCAGAGTCTATTGTATTGATTCATAATAATAGTACATGCAAAACTACAAGCCATAATGGCAGTACTGTAGATTAAAAGAAGAATAGTGAAGGTTGGAGCCTGCCCATATCGAGAAATCACCCTATTAACATCAAAAAGATCCTCCCTATAGTAGGGAAAACATATCATACTAAAAACAATATAAGTAGTGGTTAAACAGAAGAACCATGTTTTGAAGATACAAAAAAAAGGAAACTAAACCGAGAATGTCCATGAGTTCAAAAAGAAAACCCCAGGAACCTGAAACTCGGCGCTTGGTAGGAGTCTCTACTTGAATAGGTACACCAAAGATGAAGCCAATTTGCGAGTGTGATTTTGGCTTGTTTTCAATGGGGGGATCCTATTGGGTGGCAGTGGTCTAGCCATCATCATTTCCATGGATTTTGGAGTCACTCTTAGTGTCTTCTTCACTACTCAACATGTTGGAGCTAGAGCGACCCTTCTTGACAGGAAGCGGCTATGTCTTCTCGAATTCTGAGGCAATGGTGATGGTCTCTTTTCCCTTTTGAATAGAAGTGAAATTAGTCGGAGGGAAAGGGGGGCCTTGCTTCTGATTAGTTGGAGCTCCAGGTGGGACCAAAGAAGACACCGGGTGATCATCATGTATGCCCGTAAGGCGAAGGAGGAGCCTAGCCATGAGGTTTTTCACAGCCCAGAAGTTGCATTTGTGCATGACCATTTTGTTGACAATGGAAGGGGATCTGGGGTGTTCATCCTCCAAGTCGTTCATGAGTTGACACAAGTGTTTAGGTATTTCCACATCAAAGCCTTCAGTATTGACAATTGCAGAGAGGGTCCAAACACACTCATTGGAATTCCTTTGTTCTACTCGCCCACGATGTGGGGTGGCTCGCATTCCGTGTGACATGTTTGGATGAACAAGAGGCACAGAGGGGAGAAGTCACCGAAATTTGAAATTGGTAATGTGAGCCAAAACTTGTGGTATAAATCTAGATCTGCAGCCACTAAGAATGCATGGGTGCCAATAATTTCCATTGCACTGCTCGAAGGATAGGGAATGAAATGAGAAATAACACACACCGGGGAAACATTAAACATGCATTGAAAGATGAGTTGTACATTCCTCGCATGGGTCTCCATAATCCTGCATAGGAGAACTCGGGACAACATGACAACAGGACTATCATCTCCCATAAAAAACCAAGGATAGAACCTTATATAATATTGCTACTCAGGTAAGGGTGGCAGGTGCGGGGGGGATCTTATTGGATCTCGGAGGACAAACAGAAAAACCTTTGCTTGGGGTCTAGGTCACAAGACGAATAACGAAGCTGAGTGGATGGCTCTTTTGCAAGGATTAGAACTTTTGGACATGATAGATACCTCCAGGATAGCTGTCTTTGGAGACTCGAGACAAGTCATTTACAAAATGATCAATGGATACTCCTTAGGATCCATCAAGTGCAGAAGGTTGTATGACAGAATTACTCCCCTTCCCTCGAATAAAATTGAGTTTTCCCAGATCCTAGGAGAAAATAATGCTCCTGCAGATGCTCTGGCTAATCTAGGGGCCTCCCTACCCCAAGTTCATTTTTGTTTCAACGGCCTAGACATAGGGCTTAAACCTATTCCCTAATGTCTCAAATGTTCTACCCCCCTTAAGAACTTACCCTTTCTTAAGTCTCTTCGTAATAAACCCTATGTATTATGGTTCCATCTACATTCCTTCGCAAGGCGACATGTGGCCTCCACCCACCTCTATCTCCTCCACGATCCCTCCTGCTTTAATGCGCCATCCTCTCTGGATTAATTGCTCACCCAGAAGGCATGCTTCAAGTCTTATCTTGCTGTGTACCATGGCTTCTTCTCGAAGCTTGTTCTACCCTCCCGCTCCCTTTGATAGCCTTAACCTCATTCAACCTCACGCTGTCTGGTTGGAAGAAGCTCTGCTTGTTGTTATTTTTGTATTTGATGAAGGTTCTGCTCAGGGGATCCCATGGGAGTCCTTGCCTTTGATAAGGGGTTTTGTTAAGGAGAGGCTTTCCCTTGTTGCGTTTTTGAACTGCATTTGCTCATCCCGCAGCGTTGTTGGTCCGTCGTGGTGTCAGTCTCAGGCCCTGCGACCAGTGAATTTCTCTTCGGACATTCTCACTTCGAAGGTAACACTCTGACTTTTGGTTGTAATTGCTCTGTTTTGAAAGAATGGTGCGATTGGAACGCTCTCTTTTGTTGCAGTAGGAAAGACTATGACACCTTGTAGCAAGAAATATCTACCCTCATCTCTGTTTACAATAATTTCCCTTCCAGATATAGTATTTTTATGCTTAACAGATTTTCAAGTTTAAACCTTGCTAGTCTCAGCTCCGGTCAAGACCAAAGAATGGACTACGCAAGGGAAAACACAGGCCTTGCAGACCTGAAGGCAAATCTTTGGCGCTTATATGAAATGGTGGCTATAGGAATCATGGACATTAGGGAGACAACCAAAGAGGTAAAAAATCTTGTTGACGTGGTTGGATATACATCTTATCAGATTAGCAACCATGATGCTAGGATAGATGATAATGAAATGAATTTGAAGGAAATCATGGGAAAAGTTGACCGCATTCAGGAGGACCTTCAACATCTGGTGCAAATGAATCAAGGAAGCCAAGCTCATGAAAACCTTCAAGGGGCAGCTCAGCACATGGAGGAGGAATCTGTCACTCAGCCCCTGGGGCATCCAGGAAACCCTTAATGTGTTTGATAAATAGTTTATGTTTTTTTGCATATTACTTAGCCAACAGTACATTCGAGTATATACTACTTCTGTTTTTAATCGTAATGTAAGAACTCTGTTCGGCATTTTAAGGTCCACTCTTTGGCCTAGTTTTGTTTGTTTGTTATTTCTCAAATCAGTAAGAACTCTACAAATGCTATTTTTTTGTAATGAATGGTTGTGCACAGCCTATTTAATATTAACCCCTTTTTTAGTTTCTGTTAAAAAAAAATATTGCTACTCAGGCAATGGGAGTACCATCCTCATTTATGGTGGAATGATGAGCCATCGAAAGAGTTGCATTGGGGGACAGTTGTGCCTCTAGTCAGCTTCTCCCACACGTCCCGTGAGCCAGAATGCCACCTGCATCCGCATCCAGGTTTTTTTTAACTAATTTTTAGATAAAATATGTTTTTTAATAATTTTGCAAAATCTAATAAACCTATTATATTTCAAATAATTTTTGAATAATTTTATTTCGCATCAAAGTATTTGAAATAAAAAACATATCGAATAGAAAATGGGAAGGAACTTTAAGACGTATTCAATCAAACATGTAAGGATAGGGATTAAATGATTGAGGACCTTCACGTTCTCAATAACTATTTGAACAAAATTATGTTAAAAATGAAAATAAAATTCGTACGGTATGATCCCGATTACTAAATCCAATGCACAAATTCGAAAAAGCGTGATGTTCCAAATATTATTGGTCTAACTTCAATTCCTTCTAAATTATAATATCAATATTATATTTTAATTTAAAATTCTTATTATAAATTCATTTTATTCTTTTATATAATATTAATATAATATATAGTTTTTAATAATAATTTGGATTTAAATTTATATAATTAACCATAATAATTGATTTTTAAGTTTATAATGATTATAGATATTGAATTCTACTCATATTATATCAATCTTAGAAAAGTGAGGAGTTATTTGTTTTTTTTTAAATTTTATTTCTATGTTAAAAATGTTTGAAGATAAGCATTTTTAAATCACCATAGTTGTGATAAGTTAAAAGGTTTGGAAAATCAATATTGTAGAAAATATTTTGAAATTAAGCTTTATTGTTGTGTATGCAAGACATTCTATGAGAAAGTGATTTTCATCTTCAACCCTTTTTGTGTCACAAATATGATATATTATTTCAACTCATGGGATTTAAGGAATTGTCTAGTGCCCCATTTCACTACGGAGCTCATGAGAGTTTGTTCTTATTTTGATAATGTTGATTTTTTTCTTTAAGTTAGTTAAAACATAGATAGTTTTGATCTTTTATATTATAGTTGACCACTTCCTTATAATATATTAATTTGCTCTTATCCTCTATCTCTTTATCAAACTAAAATTTAAATGTAATAATACTTTTAATCTTATCACTATTCTAAAGAGTGACCTCTTGACTCCCCAATTATTTAGCCAAGGCTTGGCATCTTTATGCCATCCTTGCTTATGTCTCTGGTGGTTTTGACAAGAGAATGAAGCAAACTTAAAATGACTATTTTCTAGCTTGTTGTTTATCTTTTTCTTGTACATTAGGTATCTAGTCATATCAATGCTCTCATAAGGGAGAATCACTTCTATGAGGAGGATATGACAGGGTGTATTGCCTTTAATTTTGAGATTTTATAAATTAAAGATTATATGTTGTAATTAATTTTTGTATTTATTCTACCATTCTCCTATATTATCGAGATATATTGCAACAATGAACTTCACAATTCTATAGTTACAATTATTTAGCTTGTGTGAATTTTGATACTGAGATATTTATATGAAGTCAGTTCCTCTAAGTGGTTGTTTCAATACTTGAAATTATCATAAGTGATATTTTGGGATTTGCTTATCATAACCTTTGTTTTGTTAGTGTTAACAACCATACATACTACAAAATAATTCCTTGAGAATGTTTAGTTTCTTGTCAAGATCATATGAACTCCTCTCTCTACGTAAAATATCATTAGCATAGAGAAGAAGGATAATGGCTATACCATTCAAAGTTGGGCCCACATAACCCACCTCTTCCAAGGAACCATGTATCTTATCAATGTAAATACCAAAAAAGGTAGGGGATAAGGGAAAACCTTACTTGACTTCTATATCGAAATTTAAAATTTTCTTCTGATCAACACTTTGAGTTCTTAAACTTGGAAATAACCTTCTCGTACAACCTTATCACAACAACTCTCAGCTGGAAAGGAGCTGTTAGTTCTTATAATCTATTCCAAATGTTAGATCTAAGCAGTAAGGCAAGTGCTTTTATAAAGTCAACAACGCAACATATAAGATTAGTTTTATTACTAAGACACCTCTTGAAAATGGTCCTAAGAGTAACAAGATGTTCCATAGTTCAATAGTTGACGGATAATAATATGAGCATTTTCAATTATCATGTAGCTTATCTCAACTTTTGTGTTTTGACTTTATTTTTTATAAGTGTAGATAGAGAAATTTTCTTTTTACAGACATATATAATTTCATATTTATGATGCCTTGTTTTATTATAAGATTTTTTTTCAATTGAAAATTAATAAAATAAAAGTACAATATGTTTTTAACATTTTAAATTTATTTTAAAGAATGTAATTATTTTAAATTGGGTAAATTTTTTTTACACATTTTAAAATTATTTTGAAAAACATAATTACTTTATATTAATTCAAAAGATATAAATAAAAAATACAATTATAATTATAATTAATGATTATTTTAATGTTTATTTTCTTAAATTTAATTATTCTATTAATCAAAGGTATAACATATATAAAATTAGTTAATTGATTGACCACTAAGGAAATCTTGTCAAAGGCCTATGTTCAACTCCCTCATATGTGTCTTCCACCAACATACTCCTTAGGGAAGGAACCCAAATAAAAAGTATTATTTTAATAAGTCATAAGAATTAATTTATACATTTAAACATAATTTATTTTAAATTTTACCATATAAATTTTAAACTGGATAAAATAGGCAAATTAAAATATATAGTGATGAAAAAGAATATATCACATTGTAAGTACTTTCAAATCTTCTACCATGATTGAAAAGAATATATGGCATTGTAAATTCAAATCTTATTTGGATGGGACCCATTTTTATGTAACACATTTATTATTATTTTTTCTCCAAAGAAGAATGGAGGAAAGTAAGGTTCCCCTCTATTTCGGAAATCAAAGATTGGATTTGGATTTCCCAAATCAAATCAAATATTGAATTTCCATCTCATAGGGGATGAGTTATGATTTCCAATTTTCATCTCATGCATGATGAGTTATTGACCTAAGTAGAGAATTTTGAATAAATAAAACAAAGATATAGGACCGTTAAGATTGAATAGAATCCACACAAAATGAGGAAGGGGTTCTTATGTTATTTAAAAAGGTAATATAAAAAAAAATTGAGGAAAACGTTCTCGTTCTCATACCTTATATGCATGCTCTTAATCTAAAATCTAAAGTTTCTCAAGTGAGATAATAAAAACTTTTTCCATTTCAAACAACATTAGATTTAGATTTGTTATACAAGACACTAATTTCGTTGAAAAAGATATATGCCTAGCTTGATATACAGGACATTGATTTCATTGAAAAAGATATATGCCTACCTTGAGACTTCAGATGAAATCTCAATCTTCCCCAACAAAGAAAAAAGATAGGGAGTAAACTTTCTACCTGACCATTTGCACTGATCGGATGATCTGGTTAGCGTGACGCATTGCTGGTAGTCCGGTGGATGATCTGGTTAGATCTGGTTAGCGTGACGCATTGCTGGTAGTCTGGTGGATGATCTGGTTAGATCTGGTTAGCGTGACGCATTACTGGTAGTCCAGTGCAAATGGTCTGGTAGAAAGTTTACTCCAAAAGATAGCGAGAACTCAATGAAGAATGTGAAAGGGTTTTTGGCTCATAATAAGATAGAAAGATAAAAACAAAATAGCTCAACACTATATTGACCAGTAGATGTGGTATGGACTCTGCAGTGATGGATAGTATTAAGATGGATGTGTCTGTACAATTCTCTGCATATATTGGTATTCATATGGTTGTACAGCGCTGTACCAAAGGGTAGAATGTCGTGGTGATTTGAAAGTTCAGTATACGAAATTGGAATGGCTGGTTAGGTATTGATGGATTAGGTGGCTATTCTTGGTGAAGTCCACAAGGATGGGACGATTCTATTGTGTCATCGTATTCGTCTGCACTTCTCGACGAATCGATTCCTTCAAAACTATAAACCCTAAAATCGCGTACGATCAAGATTATATTAACGTAAATGCACACAAAACGGCGAATCTCATCTCGGCTATGCCAGATGTGAGCGCATGGATTGAATTAACATGACTGCACCAATGAGCAGGGAAGTACCATTAAACCAGCGCATTCCTTCAGGGCGATGAAGTTCCAAGATTCACTACGCTGGAAAAGCCATGAGTGTTGACATTGAAGGCACAGTGCATAATTTCTTTTATAATTGGGCTATACGGCTCTGAACCTCCAAACGCTTGAATTAAGCTTTAAAATACTTGAAGTTGCACCGCTGCCGCCAACCGCCGATTTTTTTGGATACGCTGATTTCTTTTAAATGTCAAAAGGGTGACAGGATGTTTGATGCAAGCATAAAATATTGAGAAGAGATATATTTTTTAGTTTATCTAAAGAAAAAGCTCGTTACTTTATACATTGTCTCTGTCGTCTTTAGTTGATATGTGACATGGGTGGCAGGCATCAAATTTAGGCAGTGGCCATTTCCAATCCTCGTGAAAGTATTAAACTCTTTCTCCATTTAGAGACAATTTGCAGTCGAATATTGAGAGCGTGCTCGGGGAGACTATTCCCTGTCCTTTGAGATGTTTTGAAGGATAGGGCCACATGCATTCTTATGAGCTTTCCTCGCTAAACTTTTATTAGCTTTAAAAGATCAGTTTATTTGCTAGAGATGATGATGGGGATTATTCCCTGTTTTGAAGTATGTTTTTCGGAGAATGCAAAAGTGAAAAAAATAAAGAGTCATATATATATATATATATAGACAGAGAAGAAAATAAAATTATGTTATGTTAATTTTGACTGAGATGAGTTTGCTTTTTGTGGTTTGCGGGCCTATGGTTTTGATGGTATTTGCTCATTGTGTTGTGAGAGGTTAATGATGGTAGAATCTGTTATGCTTTGGCCTGACTGATAGAGAGTAATAGAATTTTTTTTTGGGGGGGGGGGATTTTGGATTTTCATAACAGATTTATATTGACATCTAAGTAATATACTTACCATGCTTGAGTAGGAAATGACAATCTTAATGTCTTCTTCTCCATTCAGGGGGCCTCAACTACCCTTGATTCCCTATGTTGAAATAGAAGGGAGCCAAATCAAGTCTAACATCTGCAGGTGTATGACATCTTATGAAAAATGAAAAATGATAATTGCTTATTTGTAATGAGATCCTATGGGTGGAGAAACTTGAATTTCACTCACTCCACTCAGGTTCATATTCCTAATGAGACATGAGCCTCTCTGGATAAGGATAGAAGGGTTGGCACCACTTGCGAGTGAGACCCCATATGAGTGTGTCTCAAGGACATATTGGCCCTTGCTAAGTCACATGTCTGACTTGCATGATGTTGGATATACTCTCGGGTTATAGTGGCAACTATTGATGAGTTACCAATTCTCATTGTTAAAAAAATTGTTTTTGTTTTAGTCTCTCTCTCTCTCTCTCTCTCTCTCTATATATATATATATATATGAACATCGACTACAATGACAACAATGATGAGGATGACGATTACTGAGACAATGTTAGGTTTATGAGATTGACATATGAAAAATGATAATTAGTTATTGCTTTGTTTCAACATTTGATTTTTATGCTCCATAAGAGAGGGGAAAGGTTTTCCCAAGTCTTGATAATTTTGATGAGTTAACATGCTTATGCACAACATTCTAAGAGAAGGTGTCTTACATCATCCACCATCTTAGTATCACAAAGATGTAAATTCTCTCATTCCAAGATGTTTTTACAAATTGTCCAACACTAATTCACTATAGAGCTTGTAAGAGTTTCTTCTTACATATATATATGAACTCTCAGTAAAACTTAAGGCAGTTGTTATGCATATGACCTAGTTCAAATACTTCCTAGCTTGCTCAAGTCCTCCCATGTGTGGGGTCTATAACCTTTTAGGAAGATGCTCTTAAATGTTATAACAATAAGTTCATTTTAGGGATTTGTGCCTATCATTGTTATATATTATCAATTATACACTTTTAAAGGTACACATCATCTTTAAACTCTAGAGCTTTGAGAAAAGAATTGCACCCTAAGAAATGTGTTCCATCTAACACTTGATAGTTCAAGGTTGATGTGGATCGCGATATGGATCGAGTAGGATAAAATACAACTAAAATATCTTGTTTTTCAGGTGGATTTTTTTTATTAAAAAACCATTAAAATTGTTTGTGGAAATTGATTCCTAGGAGTTGGGGTGTTTTGGTTAGGGCTTATACTACTCGATTTAAGTTTTTTTCAAATCAATTTGTAAATACTATCACTTTTGTTATAGTTTTTTTTGTCTTGACTTGTGCTAATAAATGTGTCATGTGTACATGGGATGTTGAAAAAAAAATTCCTACAACTAAGAATGTTATCTTTTTTAATTAATAAATTTTAAAAAATAAATTTAATGTAATCTAAGTTGAATTAGTATTGGATTAACCTTCTTATCTTTACTCATTAAAAATGTTAAATAATGAGGCCTCATTATTTGTTAAAAATACTTTATAATGATACCAATTATTTGTAGATTTTTATTTCATTCAACTTTTATTTTTTGACACATCTTATCCATATTGATTGTAAAATGTTTTTAAACATTTATAAGTGCAATTATCTTTTATATATTTATTATCTTTACAATGAAATATTATTTGTTATTTATAAAGTAATTATCTCTAATATAATTAATGTGATGATAAAGATAACTTCACAACAACGACTTTGTTGCTAGATTATTAACGTATTATGCGATTCGGAAGTGAAATTGCGTAATGAAAATTTGTAAGAAAAATAAAAGTTTAGGTAAAATATATATGATTTGCTCATTTTGGTTTATGCGTCAATTTAATATTTTCTAGGTAAAAAATTGTTGAAAGACTATATTAATGGAAGTAAAATATACTCTTTGTTTTAACCTGAAGACTAGGTATGTACTTAATATATCTCTTTAGTATAATTCTTAATATTGTTGTGAATAAATGATAAAAATGTATAAACAAAATAACAAAAATAGAAAAATGGGCACTTACAAAAAATAAGAAGTTTGTGTTGTACAAATCTATCTCTCCCATATAAATTTGTATTTATTTAATTTGTTGAAAGGTTCTTGGAGAGCGAGCGAAGGTTCTTGGAGAGCGAGCGAAGGTTAACTCAGGTTTAATGGAGCCTTCTTGATTTTTCGAGCTGTAATCGTGGCCGTCGATTCGTTTCGTCCCGTGCGATGGCATGATTGTACCCTGCAGTCGCTTTTAATCATTGATGCTATCTATTTGACACGTTATTCTCCTCAGTTAATGCATGGCATTATGTCGTGAGTGAGGTTTTGTTTTCGGCTTTGTTGTTTCGACGTGGGTGTTGGGCCGGGCCTTTGGTTTGCAGGTGATGCATTTTGGTTGGGCTCTGGTTGTGGCGTTGCGGCTGCTGCATTTGTTTTGGCGGGGTTTGTTTATCATGCGTTGAGGAGGCCGCAATTTTTGGCCATTAATCCGGTGGAGTAAGCATCTGTTTTTTCTTCAGGGATTTGGCTTGGTTTATCCTATGTCTGGTCAGGTCGTGTGATTCCTTTGGAGCCCGGTTCTGTGGGTTCGTTCCTTTGCGATCAGATTCTGTAGTGAGTGAGGTTAGAATGTTCTGGTGAAGATTGTTGGGGTTTTCTCCGGTCTGTCTTGGCATTTGGTATCCAAGAAGCTCGCCTTGGCATTTGGTTTTTGCTGGTACTTCTAGCCCTGGTAGGCTATCCATTTTTCCTCTGGTCGTTGATAGCGTGAGATTGTGGAGAGGAGCTCCACAATCGAGCGGGCGAAGGTTCTTGGAGCGGGCGACGGTTAACTCAGTTTTCTTGGAGTCTTCTTGATTTTTCGGGCTGTAATCGTGGCCGTCGATACGTGTTTCTGTGCGATGGCATGATTGTTCTCTGCAGTCGCTTTTAAATCATGGTTGCTGTCTATTTGACTCGTTATTCTGCATTGTTTGTGCATGGTATTATGGCGTGAGTGAGGTTGGTTTCGGTTTTGTTGATTCGTCGTGGGTGCTGGGCCGGGCCTTTGGTGCTGCAGGTGAAGCTTTTTGGTTGGGCTCTGGTTGTGCCGTTGCGGGAAATGCATTATTTGGCCGGGGTTTTTGTCTCCTGCGTTTGAGGGTGCCGCTTTTTGACCATTTTCGGTAGAGTGGTGGCATCAGTTTTTTCTTCAGGGATTTGGCTTGGTTATCTCATACCTGGTCAGGTTTTATAATTCCTCTGGAGTCCGGATTTTCTGTGGGTTCGTTCCTTTGAGGTCGGAATCTGCTGTGAGAGAGGTTAGAATTGTTTCTGGAGAAGTTGGTTGGGGTTTTCTCCGGACTGTCTTGGGTTTCGAGGTATCCAATAAGCCCGTCTTGGCAATCGGCTTTGCTGGAACTTCTAGCCCTGGTGGATTGCATTGAGCCATCGATTACCGGAATGGACTTCAGCATCAGGATGGCAATTGAGTGATTTCCATCTTTAAATCCGGTAAGCTCGGCTTTCCTTGGTTCTTCTTATTATAAGATTTCTGTTTCAAGCCGTGTTTGAATAGATTTCTGCGGGTTCGGCTTTCTGCGTTCTGGATTCTGGATTTTTCTATGCATAAAGGCTTCTCGATAGTCTCTGGGTATGCTGTCTGTTCTATGCAATAGATTATGTTCTGCATTTACCTGATTCTTTGGTAGAATTATGAGTTTGTGGGCATTGGGATTTTGACTGAATATCAGAGGAGAAGGTTCTGTGTGCTGCGCTTACAGGGGACAGTAGGAGAAGATTTTTTGTTATTTTATTGGTCTTCTGGGGTCCTCCTGAATACTACGATCTCTGGTATTAGTTCGTTGTGTGTTCTTTTACCTATCCTGTCATTCTAGTTTCCGGTCTGGCTTTTGATTGGGGTTTTTTTTGAGCCATTTCATGTCGCTGCGAGCGCTCAAATCATTGGCTCGCACTCCGCCTGGGCAATTGCAATGCTCCAAGCAGTGCATTGGAGTGGAGAAGAGACTCTCTGCTTCATATCTGCCACTCAATTTGGATGGTTCGGGGACTGACATTGTTAGGGATGACCTTATGACTAGGGTATCTTCCCAGGATTCTTTGGAGGATGCTGGTTTGGGTGGGGGTCTTATGCCTAACCCAATTCCATGCCTGGCTGGTTTTGATTCTTTGGGTAGACCGTTGTGCTCTCTTTTGAATTCAGGGGATGAGCCTTCTGCTGATGGGGATTACTCCTTTAAGAAAGTCTTGGATCTTAGGGATGATACCTCTCTTAACTCTCATCAGCTCGGACAGTGTTCTTTGGCTGGGGATGGGACTCATATTTCTGATATAGATGCTCTTGGCTTTTCCCCAACTCGTTTGGGAGGATGTGAGAATCCCTTTCCTGCTGGTCAGCATGGGATCAATTGTTTGGATGGGTTTTTACTTTCCTCTCCTATGCAGGGTCATTCTCTCGGTTTTAATCATTGTGAAAAGGCTCAAGGGCATATTATAGGTTCTCAGATGGATTACCCGGTTAATCAGCTAAAGGGGAAGGTATTTGAGGATAGTATCATTGGAGAGCCTGTTGTCAAATCACCAAAATCTTTGGATCCTGCTACTAATTTGGTATCTGAACAGCCGTTGGCTCCTGATCCTGGGCATTGTTATTCTGGTCAATTTGTTTCATCTAAGCCTAAGAGGAGGATCCCTAAACCTATCAAGCAATTAAAGCCAGTCTTAATGACTTTGGGGGAAGATGTGCCTTTAAACGATATAGTTCTGACAAATGCTGTGACTTTGGTTGGAAGGTTTAGTAGGCGAAATTATAATGCAGACACTCTTCGTGGGTGGGCTGTTAGGGTTTGGAATGGGATTATCAAGTCTACTCCAGAGATTTTTATGCTTCCCCGGGGTTGGATAGCATTTCAATTTTCTTCTGTTGATGATGCCGATAGGATCCTTGCTGGTATCTGGAAATGGGATAGTGCTGCTCTTCTTGTCAAGAGATGGACTCCTTTATTTGATCCTCGCAAGGAAAGGTATGATCATGTTCCTGTTTGGGTTAAATTGCCTCATTTACCTTTTAAATTCTGGTCTGCGGACTTCTTCAGACTTGTTGGCAATTCTCTGGGAATTCATCTGGAGACTGATTTCTCCTATTTACATTCGGGGGTCTGTTGTATAGGCCGGGTCCTCGTCCTGCTTGACATTCGTCTGGGCCTTCCTGCTGAATTGGTCATTAAATCAGGTAATCTTGAATTCACGCAACCTTTGGATTACTTGGGTCTCCCATTTAGATGTTATCGATGTCATGAACTTGGTCATTTGGCAAATAATTGTTCTCTATCCTTTAAAAAGATTTCTTCAAAATCTTGGAGAGTTAAAAAAGATTGGAATCAGCCCCATGCAAAGGCAGGGATCTCTGTGGAAACTTTGGATTCCTGGAAAGCCAAGCCAGTTGAAATACAGTCTATTATCAAGGTTGGTTCGCCTGAGGATGAGAATCTGGATGTTCCTTCAGTTTCTCAAGATCTTGATCCTTTAGCCAATCTTAAACAGATTTGCTTTGTTAATTCCCGGGATGAGAATTTACTTTGTCTTCCTACTTCTGAGGCCTTTGTTCCATCTATTCCGATTTCATCTTTGAAGGATCTTGGTTTTGTTTCTCCCTGCAGGGCACTTATTAGTAAAGGGTATTTTCTCCACTCAAGTACTAAACCTCTTCAGGAAATTTCTAGAACCATTGATAAAGTGGAGTTTTCTGAACTTGAGGAAGGTTTGATCGGGGATTCCCTCTTGATGCATTCTGCTGGGAGGGGTGCTGGGGCGCTTAGAGCATATGCCCTCTCTCAAGTTCCCTTATGATCCTTATGTCCCTTAATGTTAGGGGATTGGCTAGTCTCCCCAAGAAACTAGCAGTCAAAAGGCTTATTGATCTTCATTCAGCTGATGTCCTTTTTATTCAAGAAACAATGATTGAGGGGGGTGATTTGGTTCATGACTTGGAACTGCTGATCCATGGTTGGCATTTTATTTCGGTGGATGCTTTGGGCAGATCAGGTGGACTCATTCTAGGATGGAAGTCTTGTAATTTTCTTTTTATTAATGCTTGG
>LPNX010928784.1:40778-61651 GCA_001517045.1 Pseudotsuga menziesii
AACCTTCCTGTGATCTCTATTAGATCTATTGTGGTAGAGGATATTGATCATTCTTTTGCTTGGGGATACTTTGATGGATCTGCTACTGGGGATCCAATGCTATGTGGGGCTGGAGGTATGCTGTACCTCTCTGATAGGCATTTTATATCTTTCAAAGCAGGTTTAGGATTGGGCACAAACAATTATGCAGAACTGTGTGCTCTTAAGCTTCTCCTTAGGCTAGCTAGGATGCATAATTTGGATAAACTTCAAATTTTTGGAGACTCACAGCTTGTTATTAATTGGGTATCTGGTAAATACAAATTACAAAATCTTGAACTCTCCTTGATTCTTCAAGATGTTCATTATTTATCGGACAGGTTTGAATTTGTATCTTACAACCACATTTATAGGGAAAGGAATTCCAAAGCAGATTTGTTGGCTAAAGCAGGGGGTAATATGCATGAAGGTTTTTGGAATATTTTGGAACAGAATGAGGCAGCATCCACAGAAAATTTTCAGGTTTTCTAAAGATACTGTAAAACATGCTGTCTGTCATAGGACAGATTGACCGGTTCTTGATGACTCTCAGATATGATGCCATGGCTGATTTTATAGCTTTTGGTGATCTCAAGCAACAATATTCAGAGCTGGACCTGCAGGCTGTTAGGCCTCTCATTATGGTTCTGAAAGTTTTGTTTTGGAAATAATATTTTTCATATTTGGATGGTCTGGATCAGACATTTTCTTTGCAGCTGTTTTTTATCATCAGCATAAGATTTTTACGAGACTTTATCAGCATGCTAGTTCTGCTCTGATATTTTTGCTTTAGATCACTTGCCCCTTATTGATCTGACCTGATTTATCAGGAGTGATGATATAAGTCTGCTATGATCAGACTTAGTTTATTTTTTGCTCTCTTTCTGTTGGAAAGTACTATTGGTATGATGCATGTATATGTACTTTAGATTATGGATGGATTTGTGCTCTTTCTGAGGCAAATTTGTTTTGACAACTTCTTAGTTGTTTTTTTTTTGTAAAATGGACAATGAAGGCCATCTACGAATTGTGAATAAAGTATTTACGAATTTTTTCCTTGGAAAAAAAAAAAAAAATTGTATTTATTGACATAGTAATGTTCAAATGTATTTAACAAAAATATAAGCAATATTAATAAAGAAAATTAATATCACAAAAAATTGGAAATGATTCCAATATAACATTCTTAAATTATTCTATTAAATATTTATATTAAACAAAGAAGAAATACCAAATATACATAGTTAATATTGCAAATGAAAACCCTTTTGCCAAATTTAAAGTAAGTTTTCGGCTACGAAAATAAAAAATTATTATCGAGAAATCTAAAAAAAAATTAAGAAAGTTTTACATACATGGAACTTTTTTATTTTGCAATTTTTTTTTTATCTTAAAGTTCAAATAAAGTTATGTAGAAATTAAATAAATAAAAAAATAAAAATAAAAATTATAGTTATACTTTATGCATGTTCAAATATTAAATCTCATTTCATTAAAATAATAAAATAAAAGTATAAGTAATACTCAAATGATAAAAACTAAAAACATGCAAACATTAATAATAAGCTAATTAATTAAAAACATGCAAACATTAATAATAAGCTAATTAATTTTATGTTGTTTACAAATTTGATTGAATAAAAAAAACTATGATAAGTTTTAATTTAATTAATAAACAATGACATGCAACTCTATTTTATTTTATGAAAACTTTGTTCAAATTTTTCATATGAAAGAAAATTACTTATAATTGTTTTAGAAAAACTAAAGATCGTAGAAAAAGTTACAATAAAAGAAAGACCATAGATCATATAAAATAAGAAACACTCTTGTTGTAAGCCTTCATGCATATATGGTTTCACAACATATTCCTAAATTTGAATGTGTTCCACAATGTATTCTTGATTTTGAGAATTTCTTGTAACAATGTATTGAACACATTTCCAGAAAATAACAAGCTTCATTTATTAAATTTGTAGTTATTATTATAATTTTATGAGAAAGAGTGGAAAGTCACCAAACATTCATGGTTCAAGTAGCATCACACCTCTCTCAACTTTTTAATTGCACATTGTAGATGATGTATAGGAGAACAATATTTGAAACAAGTGCTAACAATTACATGAGTATGAACCATATAAGAAAAAACTAATAAGAAAAAAATCCTACAAAGCCTTCAAAAACTATATCCACATTGGCATTTAGAAGTGTGCACATGGAGTGCAAAAACATTGGCATTCAGAAGTGTGCACATGGACTGCAAAAACTATATATCCACATTCGTATTCAGTATCCACATTGTGAGTGTAATGCAAAGGCTCCATCCATGGGTATTCTCATCTTCTAGCTATGGCATTCATAAGGACACTTTGTATTATACCAAAATGTGCACATATTTTAAGACTAGTATTAGTAAATCAAAAAGCAAGAAAGTTTTTGGAAATTTTTTATTTTTTATTTTTAATCATAATTTTTCATGTCATTCCATAAATATAATAAAAACATGTCAAAACAATAGTCTCTCTTAGAAACTATTTTGGTAAATTAGAAAGTTTTACATTCACAAAAGTTTCTATGGTTGAAATTTTTTTTATTTTGCAATTTTTTAAAACATATTTTTTTTATGGTATAGCAGTAATGAGTTAAAAAAAGACATAAAAATTAAAATAAATTGGAAAAAAAAAATTCAAAACTATAACTACACTTTAGGCATGTTGAAAAATTAAATGTCATTTTATGAAAATAATAGAAAATAACTAAAGTTTTAGATTTAGTAAATCCATACTCAGAATTGGAAACTACTATTGGTAAATAAAATAGTAAGAAAGCTTTTGGGAATTTTTTATTTTGCAAATTTTAATCATAATTTTTCATGTCATTCCATAAAAATAATAGAAACATTTGAAAACAATATTTTCTGCTACAAAATTAGAAACTATATTAGTAAATTAGAAAAAAATAAGAAAGTTTTACATTCACAAAAGTTTCTATGGTGGATTTTTTTTATTTTTTTTTTATTTTGCAATTTTTTGACACATAATTATTATGGTATAGAAAAAATTAAAATAAATAAAGAAAATAAATCAAAACTATAGCTACACCTTAGGCATGCTAAAAAATTAGATGTTATTTTATGAAAATAATAGAAAAAAACTAAAGTTGTACATTTACTAATGTTTCTATGGATGAAATTTTTTTATTTTCCAATTTGTAATCATAATTTTTCATGTCATTTCATGAAAATAATAGAAACATCAGAAAACAATAATATCTCCTCCAAAATTAGAAACTATTATTGGTAAATTAGAAACAAAAATAAGAAAGTTTTACATTTGAGAGAAGTTTCTATGGTTGAAAATTTTTAATTTTTTGAATCATAATTTTTATGGTATAGCAACAATCAGAGTTTAAAATAGTTCATATTAAAAAAAAAATCAAATAAATAAAATAAATCAAAACTATAGCTACTCTTTAGACATGTTAAAATATTAAATGTCATTCAATGAAAATAATAGAAAAAAAAACTAAAAACAATCACCAAATATTCATGGTTCATGTAGCAGCACACCTCTATCAACATTTTAATTGCACAGTGTATACGATGTATAGGAGAACAACATATCAAATAACTACTAACAATTACATGTTTATGAACCATTGGTGCATCAAAATAAGAAAAACTAATAAGAAAAAAGCCTACAAAGCAAACTATATCCACATTGGCAAGGTGCACATAGCCTGCAAAAATGATATCCACATTCACATTGAGTATCCACATTGTGAGTGTAAAGCAAAGGCTCCATCCATGACTATTCTCATCGTCTAGCAGTGGCCTTCATAAAGAGAATTTGTATTATACAGAGGTGTGTAGAGACTTTAAGACTCTCTTACTAAAGAATAACTAATTAAAACAAAAAATGAAAACCTTTCTCAAGTTTTACTTAAAGTGTAGTAATTCCATTCTCAACATTGGAAACTACTATTGGTAAATCAAAAAGTAAGAAAGCTTTTGCAAATTTTTTATTTTGCAATTTTTAATCATAATTTTTGATGTCATTCCATAAAAATAACATAAACATGTGAAAACAATAGTATCTTTTAGAAACTACGATGGGGAATTAGAAAAAATATTAGAAAGTAAACTATGTTGGTGAATTAGAAAAAATATTAGAAAGTTTTACTCTCAGAGAAGTTTCTATGGTTGAAATTTTTTATTTTGCAATTTTTTGAAACATAACTTTTATGGTATAGTACCAATCAAAGTTAAAAAAAAAGTCATATAAAAATTAAAATAAATTGAAAAAATAAAGAAAATAAATCAAAACTATAGCTACAATTTAAACATGTTC
Source organism: Pseudotsuga menziesii (assembly GCA_001517045.1). NCBI lineage: Eukaryota > Viridiplantae > Streptophyta > Pinopsida > Pinales > Pinaceae > Pseudotsuga > Pseudotsuga menziesii. Next base: position 45,146 of record LPNX010928784.1, read on the forward strand.
AAAAATTAAATATCATTTTATGAAAATAATAGAAAGCAACTAAAGTTTTACATTTAGTAAATCCATCCTCATAATTGGGAACTATTATTGATAAATAAAAAAGTAAGAAAGCTTTTGGAAATTTTTTATTTTTTATTTTTAACCATAATTTTCATGTCATTCCATAAAAATAATAGAAAGATCTGGTTTCTCTTACAAAATTAGAAACTATTATTAGTAAATTACAAAAAAATAAGAAAGTTTTACATTCTCAAAAGTTTATATGATATTTTTTTCGCAATTTTTTGAAACATAATTATTATGGTGCTGCACCAATAGTTCAAAAAAAGTCATATAAAAATTAAAATAAATAAAAAAATAAATAAAATAAGTTAAAACTATAGCTACACTTTAGGCATGCTAAAAAATTAAATGTTATTTTATGTAAATAATAGAAAAAACTAAAGTTTTACATTTACTAATGATTTTATGGTTGGAAATTTTTTATTTTACAATTTTTAATCATAATTTTTTATGTCATTTCATGAAAATAATAGAAACATCTGAAAATAATACAATAGTATCTCGTGCAAAATTAGAAACTATTATTGGTAAATTAAAAAAAAATAAGAAAGTTCTACATTCACAGAAGTTTTCATGGCTGAAATTTTTTTATTTTGCAATTTTTTTAATCATAAATTTTATTGTATACCACCAATGAGAGTTAAAAAATAGTCATATAAAAATTAAAATAAATAGAAAAAAAAAAAATCAAAACTATAGCTACACTTTAAACAGGTTCAAAAATTAAATATTATTTTATGAAAATAATAGAAAAAAACACAAAAGCTAATAAAATGTTACACGTATTCTTTGGATTGTTTTTTTTTAATCAGAGGAAAAAATACCTGTCTTTGTTATTCATATGAATCAAAAGACATCATTTACATACCAACATGATGACTGATAAACCAAAATCATCACAAGCAACATAAAGTGACAACATACAGAATATTGTCTACCAGAAAAAAAAGTCTGATCATCAGTTATTCTTTGGATTGTTATTAGTTTGGTTCGAAATGTAAATTACATTATCAAAGCATATAAACTACCAAACATAAACAACCACAATCTTTTATGGAAACTCTTCCTTTATGATTTTGATTCACATAGAGCTCTACAAGCGCAATCTCTTGCACTATTTATTAAATACAGAAGTTTTATTGGGTAATGGTTCCCTTATCCTCCTTTACAAACTTGATTGCTCACCTCTCTAATGACCAACCCCTTCTTCTACAATAGTTCTTACATTAAGTAGCCCTCATTTCGGAATTGATTATAATGTTAGGGCGTTTATCGGTTCGTAAAAACTTTCTTAATATGGTAGCATTGGACATCTCATGATCTCCCTTGAAGATTACTACTCATTCATTAATTCAATGTGATACCTATATTATCATGATAATATATTTATAATGGTGTTTATGATATATTGATGTATTTAAAAAAAAAATGCGTGTGTACTTGTAAGCAATCTGATTGTGTATCCCATACCATACAATATCATATCAGACCACCGCATAAAAATCCTCTAGCAACATAGCACAACTTAATTCTTGTTTCGTTATCCAACCTTACATAGATGCTATAGAAGGGGTTTAAGGAATGTTAATATTTCTTCATTCATTTTGGATGAAGTAGTTATATTTCCATGACGACCTTCATATAGAGAGAGATTGTATTTATAAAAGGTTGAAAAAACCTTTAGGAGAATGTAGAAATTTCTTAACATAGTATCATAGGTTTATGAGTATTATGGAACTTAGTCACAGTTATCCAAGAGAAAATATATTTTAAATAAAAAAAAAATTCGATAAGTTGTTACAGATTTTAGCACACTGGCCTAAGAGCATCCTACAAAAAACGTTCATGCAAAATCAAACTAAGAATTATGATCATTGTTCATGATCTATACATCTTGAATTTCCTCATCTTCATTTTCAAGAATGTTCTCATCCACATCTTCTTGGTTCTCAGCATCATCTTCCTGCCTCTCTCAACTCTCTTCCATGGTTTCCTCATTGTCCATAATCTGTGTTGGAATATTGGACAATATTGAGAAGGGGGGGGGGGGTCGGAGGGTGTGTGGGTGAATCAGTATTGATAAATTTTAACAATGTAAACTACTTTTAATTTATTCATTAACACACATGATCAACAAGAACACACAAAACATGAATTTATCATGGAATCCCAATTTGGTAAACCACCAATACTTCCTATTACTGCAAAATTATATTTTACAAATAGTTTTTTCTTGCTACTACAGACAAGGATGGTACTACACCCTATTTACCAAAAAGTACTGGAAGGAGGATACGAACCCCTGTTTTATCAGCTGCTGCTGAAAGGATGCTACGAAACCATGTTTACCAGCTACAACTAGAAGGAGGCTATGACACCCCTGCAAGCCTGTTGCATTCCCTAGCGCCTCTCTACCTCCCTTATATAATAATTTGATCTCTCACTCTACTACATCAATCGATCTGTCAATTCTATGTACAGAAACACTTGTTTGAAGGTTTAAACCATTGTTTATATACCCTCAAACATATATCTTCATTCAACAGTAACCTATCTTCATGATGGCTCTTCACAGACAAATAATCTAATTCAAAATTACTTTTTTGTTTGTCGTTTTCAACTCTGTTTAATTTATTAGTCGTGACCTTTTGCAATGTCCTCTCCGCAACAAATGCTTTCCGCATTCACTTTTCTGCATTTACCTTTCCGCAATTTGCGGGAACTCATTCCTTCCGCAATTGCGGGTTACGCATGTGCTCTTTGAATCTTCTTGAAAATTGCTTCCATAATTATCTTTCCGCAACGACCTTTCCACAATTGAAAAAATTATTCCTTCCACAATTGTGGATTGCTGATTGTGGGTATGCATTTTGGATTTCCTCTAAAATTGCTTCCGCAATTATCTTTTCGCAACGACTTTTCCTCAATCGGAAACTTCTTCCTTCCACAATTGGTGGATTGTAGATTGCGGCTTCCTTTCGCATTACGGATTGTAGATTCTTTCCACATTGCGGATTTCAGATGTGCCTCCCAAATTTTTCGAAATGGGCTTCTGCAAATCTCTTTCCAAAATTCCTGTGAACCGTCGATCGCTTTGCGGAATCCTCCTCGTTCGTTGATTAGCTATCAAACATGAAACTTCACTTTGGCGCTTTAGAATGTTATCTTCCACACACATTTACTTTGAAGATTCTTTCCCTACCGTTGATCTATTTTCTTAATACGATCTTGTTAGATTTTTATCATTTAAGCAATATGATCTTAGGATCTTAATTGAGAGAATAACATGTATAGCAATAATCACAAGAGACAAGAGACACAAAGAATTTTTCTCGGGGAAACCATAAAGGAGAAAACCCCACAATTTCCTCTGAGATAGAATGAGCACCAATAGAAAAAATAAAACCCGAAAACATAAAGATGATCTCCGACAACTGATCTCTGTCACTTGTCCCAGCACTTCCTCTCTCACTCATGCACCTTAGTTGAGTGAGTGTGTGTGTGTAGAAATGAGGAGAGCCTCACTTCTATTTATATTCTTTCGTTCACTTTATTTCCACTCCAACAAGTCGGCCTCACTTAACAATTACTTACCAGGGCCGACTTCTCTAGGAGAGTCTAATAACCCTAGTGCTCCACAACTGTGGGGACTTCACCCTCCGATCAAATTGTACTATCTCTTAATTCTTCTCACCATATGAAGTTCTACAGAGCCAGCCCTTCTTCATGATGGTTGTAGGCCTAACCTCCATGTAGATCTTCATCTTCTTCAACACTTATATTTGACCTAGTCAGAAAGGCCCACCCAGCACTTACATCTAACCATGGGAGGAACACATCCACTACCATGTTAGAAAGGCACGCCCAACACTCACATCTGACCATGGGAGGAACACATCCACCACCATGTCAGAAAGGCCCAGCACTTACATCCAACCATGGGAGGAACACATCCAAAAACTATGTCGAAAAGTCCCAGTACTTACATTCACTAGCATGATAGGACACACCAACTATCATCTGTGAAAAGGCACATCACTTATAATGACTAGCATGATAGGACACACCTACTACCATTTGTGAAAAGGTACAATACTTTCAATCAGTAGCATGGTAGGACACACCTACTACCATTTGTGAAAAGGCCCAGCTCTTACAAGCATAAGCATGATAGGACACACCTACTATCATCTGTGGAAAGGTCCAGCTCTTACATGTTAGTTTTTCAACATTAAGCTAGCATCATTAGTATATTTTAACTAAGAGAATAACAAGTACATCAATCAAACACAAGAGACAATGAACACAATGTTTTTCCTCGGGGAAACCATAAAGGAGAAAACCTCGCAACTTCCTCAGAGATAGAATTAGCACCAAAATAGTAAAAGCCCCAAAATAGTAAGTGATCTCTCAACAGCAGTAATCTTCTTCTTATCTAGCCCCAGTGTCTTCTCCTTCCTTAACTATGCGCTATACTTGAGTGTGGATGATTTGTGTGATAAATAGAGACTCTAGTTCTCTATTTATACTAATCTCGACATGACTAAAACCCTACTAGGGCCGACCTCTACTAGAAGAGTCTAATAACCCTAGTGCTCTGGAACTGCGGGGACTTTAACCCTTAGACAATTGGAGGGTTACTCACTATGACTTGACATGAATTATTTACATTATTGATCCTCCCGATCGCAACATTGGGGCATGACAATATGAATCAATTACATTATAGATACATCCCGGAATAAACATCGGGTTACAATACATAAGATACATAGATGAATACATTCCGAAGTTACAAATACATCAACACTCCCTCTTAACTAGGAAGGTATTCTTTCGACACAATTTTTAGCACTGGTCTTCTTCTCTGTATCAGCTGGATCATCTCGTCATCTGCATCTCAAGTCTTCTGGGTCTTCAAGTCATCTTCGTCTTTGGATCTGGATCATCACTACTGGATCATCATCACTGGATCTGGATCATCTCTCGATCTGGATCATCACGGGTGCTATCTCATGATTCTTCTCATCATAGGAAGTTCTACAGAGCCAGCCCTTTTTCATGCTGGTTGTAGGCCTAGCCATCATGTAGGTCTTTTCCCAGCACTTACATCTAACCTACTCATCAGAAAGGCATGCCCAGCACTCACATCTGATCATGTAGGAACCAATCCTATAATCATATCAGAAAGGCCCAGCACTCACATTCACCAGCATGATAGGACACACCTACTATCATCTGTGAAAAGGCTCAGCACTTACAACCACCAGCATGAGAGGACACACCTACTACCATATGTGAAAAGGCGTTTCACTTACAATCACTAGCATGATAGGACACACCTACTATCATCTATGAAAAGGCACATCACTCACATCCACCAGCATGATAGGACACACCTACTATCATCTGTGGAAAGGCTCAGCACTTACAATCATAAGCATGGTAGGACACACCTACTACCATCTGTGAAAAGGCACCGCACTTACAATCACCAGCATGATAGGACACACCTACTATCATCTGTGAAAAGGTACAGTACTCACATCCACCAACATGATAGGACACACCTACTACCATCTGTGGAAAGGCTTAGCACTCACATCCACCCAGGCGGGAACACATCCTGCTCACAATGATGGAAGGGCTTGCACTCATATATGATCTTGTAGGAACCAATCCTATAGTCATATCAGAATGGCCCCCAGTCCTTGATTGAGCCACCTGGTAACTGACCAGGTGCCTCCATTCTCCTAGAGAATGGCAGTTGCTCTTACATCCGACCTGCTCGTCGGAATGGCCAACACTCACATCTGACATGGAAGGAACTTAATCCTTTAGCCATGACAGAATGGTTTAGCCGTTACATTTGATCAAGTGGGAACACATCCCTCTATCACATCAAAATGGCTTCTCAGTCCTAGAATGAGTTGTCCTGGTAACTGACCAGGTGCCTCCATTCCTAGAATGGCAGTTGCCCTTACATCTGTCCTACTCGACAGAATGGCCAGCACTCATATTTGACATGGAAAAAACCAATCCTCTCACCATGATAAAATGGATTAGCCCTTACATTTGACCATGGAAGGAACCAATCCTCTCACCATGACAGAATGGATATGGATCTCATCACTTTCTCTTAGAGGAAACCTCGATCTGGAGAACACCAAGCTTCTCCCTGAAGTACTTGAACTTCAGCCTAGCCAATGGCTTCCTCAATACATCAGCTATCTGTTCCTCCGTCGCAACATACTGGAGCTTCACTGCGCCCCTCTGCACCATATCCCTGATATAGTGATACTTGATCTCAATATGCTTCGACTTGTCATGGAACATTGGATTCTCTGACAACTTCACGCAACTCTAGTTGTCACAATGTATACAAGTAGCATCCAACTGGAGATCAAATATATTAGACAGTAGCTTCCACAGCCATACTACCTCACAACTAGCTGAACAAGCTACGACATACTCTGCTTCAGATGTACTCAGTGCCACACAGGATTGCTTCCTACTACACCAAGAGATCACACCTGATCCCATACTAAAGCAACACCCTAAAGTGCTCTTCCTATCAATGGCACTACCTACCCAATCTAAATCAACATAACTCTCCAGGTTAATCTTTTGATTCGCATCGTACTTGAGCCCATAATCAACTCTACCCTTTAGGTACCTTAGAATATGCTTTACGGCCATCAAGTGAACATGTCTCGGATCTGTTAGGAACTGGCTCAAGGTGTTCATAGCAAAGCAAATGTCTAGTCTTGTGTTCGTCAGGTACATCAATGATCCAATCATCTGACGATACATCGTAGCATCAACTGTCTCTGATGAAGCATCACTCAATAGCTTCAGGTTCGATGCCATAGGTGTGGCCATAGCCTTGCAGTCCATCATCCCAAACCTCTTCAAGATCTCTACTGCATACTTCCCTTGTCCAAGGAAGATTCCATCTGTATTCTGCCACACCTCCATACCTAGAAAGTAATGCATCATTCCCAAGTCCTTCATCTCCAAATCAGCAGCAAGCTTTCTCTTTTTATCAGCAATCAACCCACCTGTACCTATTACAAATAGATCATCTACATACAGTAGGAGCATCATTGGGTTGCCATATTCAACCTTGTAGTAAGGTTGGAATCTGCTTTACTCTTGGTAAAGCCAAAACTGGATAGAAAGCTATCAATTCTGTCATACTAGGTCCTGGGTGCTTATTTCAAACCATACAGGGCTTTCTTCAATCTGCATACATGAGACTCTCTGTCATGTGTCTCAAAAATGAGTGGTTGTTCTACATACACTTCCTCTTCCATTACACCATTCAAGAAAGTAGTCTTGACATCCATCTGGTGTATCTTCCATTTCATTACTGCAGCCAGAGCAAGTACTGATCTGATGGAAGTGTATCTGGTTACAGGTGCAAAGGTTTCTTCATAGTCTATTCCTTCTTTCTGAGAGAAACCCCAAGCTACAAATCTTGCTTTATACTTTTCAATGCTACCGTATGCAACATGCTTGATCTTGTAGATCCATTTGGAAGTTACAACTGACTTCCATTCTGGTCTTGGGACAACATCCCAAACATCATTCTTCATGATTGACTGATATTCTTCGATCATAGCATCCTTACATTCTTTCTGTTCTTTCGCTTCTTCATAACTGGAAGGTTCTTTATCAATGAAATCACATAGTAAGGCTACATACCTGAGGCAGGATCTGGTCCTCTTTCTTTCTCTGTGATTCTCTTCTAGAGCCCCATATCTTTCCACACCTTGGATAAGTTCACGTACCCAAGCAGGTTTCCTTTTATGAGGATTCTTCTCCAGAGGTGGATCTATAGGTCTTTGTGGTTCCTCGAAATATTGATCTTCTTCTTGAGCTTCTTCGTTCATGGTTGTATCATGAATTCTGGGTACTTTTGCTTCTGCTTCTTCAGGTTCCTCAGCAGGTCTCTTTCTGGATTTGTTGTAGGTTGTGTCTTCATCAAATGTCACATCCCTTCTGATGTCAATCTTCTTGTATCCTGGGAAATAGATTCTGTAAGCCTTCGAGTTTTCAGAGTATCCCACAAATATTCCCTTATTTCCTGAAGGATCTAATTTTGTTCTCTTCTCTTTTGGAATGTGTATGTACACAGGACAGCCAAATATTCTGAGATGGATAACTTCTGGTTTCTTGCTGGAGAAGACTTCTTCAGGAGTCTTGTTCTCGAGTACTCTATGTGGAGTACGGTTCTGTGCATACACTGCTGTTCTGGCAGCTTCAGCCCAAATATGCATAGGAAGATCTTGATCATGAAGCATTGCTCTTGCAGCTTCCATGATGGTTCTATTCTTCCGTTCTGCAATCCCATTATGTTGTGGATTATAAGGAGTGGACAACTCCCTCTTAATCCCTGATTCTTTGCATAGCTCTTTGAATTCATTCGAAGTGAATTCTCCGCCATTATCTAATCGAAAAATCTTGATCTTATTTTTAGTGTGATTCTTGATCAAAGCTTTGAATTCCTTGAACTTACTGAATACTTCATCTTTGTTCTTCATGAAGTAAACCCATGTCTTTCTAGAAAAATCATCAATAAAATAAACATAGTATGCATACCCGCTTAGTGAATTTGATGACATAGGACTGCATACATCAGAGTGGATGATTTCTAGTATGCCTTTGGATTTGCTTTCGCTGCTGGGAAATGCCTTTTTTTGTATTCTTCCCTTTCGCACATCCTTTGCAGACCCCATCATGTTTTGCTTGGAATTCTGGAAGACCTTCAATAGCTTTGCTTGCAATAGGTAGTGCTCTGTAATGCACATGTGCAAGCCTTCTATACCAAATCTCATTTGGCTCTACTGTGTCATGGACCAAGGCTTATTCTGGATGGCCCTTCAATTTGTATAGATCTCCTTCTTGTTCTCCAATTACTACCGCATCATCGATAGTCTTTCCTCTAGGCCACATAATGACTTGACCATCTATGAATGCAACCCTCATTCCTTTTGCATCCAATGCTGATATGGAGAGAAGGTTCTTCTTGAGTCCTAGCACAAACAATACTTCTTTCATTGTTAGAGACTTACAAGAGTCTAGTTTATATGAATATTCCCCACTACCTTTTATTGGATATTGGTAGTCATCTCCTAGCTTCACCTTGTGAGGTGATTCATGTTCTGACAGTCTTACAAAGGATTCCTTGAATCCCATCATATGTTTGGAAGCCCCACTATCTATAAGTCAATCATCACTACCATGAGTAACGTTACTTGTGAGAGTGGAGATCAAAACATATTCATCCTCGCTTGAAGAATTTTCACTTTCATATCTAGATCTCTTCTTGGATGGTTCATCATCCTCTGTAGCATGAGCATGATGTCTTATTTTGTTCCCCTTCTTCTTATGAGAGTGGGCCTTGTTCTTAGGACAGTCTTTTGCAAAGTGTCCTTTTTCATCACATGTATAACATCTTATTTTAGATAGGTCTCTTCTAATGTTATCTTTATGATGAGGATCCTTACCTTTGGAGTAATGAGGTTTTCTTCTACTTCTCTTGGAGTGAACTGTGAGAGCTTGGTCTTCACTTCCCATCTTCTCCTCTCGAGCTGCTATCCGTGCTTCTTCTTGAGAACATTCTTCCCATAGTCTGCTGAATTTGACTAGATTCTTTCTAGCACAGATTCCTTGGATGAAAGAATCCCATGACCTAGGAAGGCCATTCAAAGTAGTCATCACAATCTCTGCATTTTCCACTTCTTCATCAATAGCTTCTAATTTTTTCTTAATCTAAGAAACCCTTGTGAAGTAGGATTGGATAGTCTCTGCATTCTGAATCTTCACATTCTTCAGTTGATTCCTTAGAGTCATCTTCTGGTTTATGTTCTTCCCTTCAAACAATTTGGTTAGGGCATCAAACATAGCTTTAGGTGTCTTCAGAGAGGACACCTGAGGGATAAGGTGATCCTTGATAGAATCAGCAATGATCCTCTTTGCCATAACCATCTTATTCTTATGTAAGGCCTTTGCCTCATCTCCCTCTAGAACTAGAACCTCCTCATGAATGTAGGAGTCTAATTCATTCTCTTCCAGGACCAGGGAGATCCTATACTTCCAGGCTCGGAATTTATTAGCTCCCTCAAGCTTTTCATCAAGATTGGTATGATGAGACATATTAAACTAAGAAACTCAAATGGAAATACAAAATATTTTAGATCTTACCAGGTTCAAGATGTCATATCTGAAACTTGAGCTAAAATCTTGCAGAGTTGGTTCAAGAGCAAATTAGGGTTTTGCTTTTCCAGAGTTCTGTCCACCCAAATGCCTTGAAATTTGTTCCTATCTTCAATTTTGGGGAGGAGATCAATTCAGGCCTATGCTCACTGAAAAATTCCTCTTCTATGAAAATCCCTAATTTTCGACAGCAGTGACAGGTCCAAAACTAAAAAATCTCAAAATTGGATTCTGCTTCGACAGAAAGATGCGCCCTAAGGAGGAGAGTTGTTCCACCTTACTTTTGCTGAAAATATGTGGAGGAATATCCATAAACTAGGAATCCCTAGTTCCTGCAGCTGCACAATGTATTCTTCTTAGGTTAACTCTGATACCAAGTTAGTTTTTCAACATTAAGCTAGCATCATTAGGATCTTTTAACTGAGAGAATAACAAGTACAACAATCAAACACAAGAGACAATGAACACAGTGTTTTTCCTCAGGGAAACCAGAAAGGAGAAAACCCCGCAACTTCCTCAGAGATAGAATCAACACCAAAATAGTAAAAGCCCCAAAATAGTAAGTGATCTCCCGACAACAGTAATCTTCTTCTTATCTAGCCCCAGTGTCTTCTCCTTCCTCAACTATGCACGATAATTGAGTGTGGATGAGTTGTGTGATAAATAGAGACTCTAGTTCTCTATTTATACTAATATTGACATGACTAAAAACCTACTAGGGCCGACCTCTACTAGGAGAGTCTAATAACCCTAGTGCCCTGGAACTGCGGGGACTTTAACCCTTAGACAATCAAAGGGTTACTCACTATAACTTGACATGGATTATTTACATTATTGATCCTCTCGATCGGAACATCGGGGCATGACAATATGACTCAATTACATTATAGATACATCCCGGAATAAACATCGGATTACAATACATAAGATACATAGATGAATACATTCTGAAGTTACAAATACATCAACATTACAACCATCAGCATGATAAGACACACCTACTATCATCTATGGAAAGGACCTGCACTTACAACTGATCATGTGGGAGCCAATCCCACAGTCATATTAGAATGGATCTGCACTTACATCTGATCATGTGGGATCCAATCCCACAATCATATCAGAATGACTCTGCACTTACATGTGATTATGTGGGATCCAGTCCCACAGTCACATTAGAATGGCTCTGCACTTACATCTGACCATGGGAGGAACTAATCCTACCACCATGTCAGAAAGGCTCATGGACTAATCACTTCCCCTTGGAAGGAACCTCGATATGGAGAACACCAAGCTTCTCCTCGAAGTACCCAAACTTCACTTTGGCCATTTCTATCATAGAATCACATCAGGGCTGATTACGTCCAAGAATAACCCGCGAGCTTTGACATGGCCGATTACATCCGAGGACAACCTACAAGACTGTTTACATCTAAGCCACCTATGAGCTTCTCCAGGATTTTATGCTCAAACAACATGTCTTACTCACTATGCTAGAAATCCCTTTTTTGAGAGATCTTGATCTGGATCACAAACTGGAGCTTCACTGCTCCTCTCTCACAAATAGCATGTGGCGAAATATTTTTTCCTCGGTTGTACTCAGTGCCATGCAAGAATCCATCCTACCAAACCAAGAGATCACACCTGATATCATACTGAAGCATCACCCCAAAGTGCTTTTCTTATCAATGGCACTGCCCAATCTGAATCCACATAACCCTCTAGGTTAATCTTTTGATTCACTTCATACTTGAGCCCATAATCAACTATACCATTCAGGTACCTCAGAATATTCTTTGCAGCAATCAGGTGAACATGTATGGGATCCATCAGGAACTGGCTCAATGTGTTCATAGAAAAGCAAATCTCTAGTCTTGTATTCATCAGGTACATCAATGAACCAATCATCTGATGATATATCGTGGCATCAATTGTCTCGTATGAAGCATCACTCAATAGATTCAGGTTCGATTCCATAGGTGTGGTCATGGCCTTGCAGTCCATCATCCCGAACCTCATCAGGATCTCTACTGCATACTTCCCTTTTCTAAGGGATGTTCCATCTACATTCTTCCACACCTCCATGCCTAGAAAGTAGTGCATCATATCCAAGTCCTTCATCCTGAACTTAGCAACAAGTCTCCTTCTTGCAACTTTAATGTGTTCCTCTTTTCTTTTAGGAGCAATTCATCGACATTTAATAGGAGCATCACTGGTCTTCTGCCTTCAACCTTGAAGGAAATATTAGAATCTGCTTTACTCTCAGTAAAGCCTCATCAGTAAGCTGACCATCCTATCGTACCATGTCGAACCTCAAGATCTTCTGTAATCACTCCCTCTGTCTTTTGTACTCTATGTATTGAAACATTTTGTACTGGAGTGACAAGTAACTTCCTCTACTACTAGTATATTATGTATCCATCTAGGGTCACTAGATACCAAGATCCTCTATCTTGAACCTTTTCAAACATTCTTCTTGCACCCATCCGTGGGTTTTTCATCCTCTATAGGCTTTGATCTTCAACCTTGTAGCAAAGTCAAGATATTCATCACTCTAGGTGATCTACAAGCTCCTCATGTATGTGTTATCCCATGGGTGCCTTGTAATCTCATACAAGACCTTCTTTAATTTGCACACATGAGTATGCCTGTCATGTTTCTTAACTTTCAGTGGTTGCAAATGTCTCTTCGTAGGCTATGCCTTCTTTTCATGAGAATCCTCGTGCTACTAAATATCCCATGATGTTTCCATCTACTGCATGCTGGATCTTGCAGATCCTTATGGAAGATACTACGGAATTCCCTTCAGGTCTTCGACATCGCATTCTAGTCATCATTCTTCATTTTGGATTATTTCTCGAACTGTTGTCACTTGTTTTTCGGAACAAGTCTCATCCTTCTTTTCTTGTAGGAAATTGTACGTGATCTTTCCTACAAGTCAAATGCATTTGTATGGTTAGAAACATTTCATAAGGTATATTCATAATGAAAAATTCTTTTGCATCAAGATATAATAATGCAACTATTTTAGCCAATACAACATTCATCCATATCTTACGGAAACTTTCTAGATGCCTTCCATCTCTACCAAGACAACATTGAGATTGTGCACTAATCCAATATGTCAGCAAAGAAGTTTCATTCTAGATAAGTAGCAATGGAGAGTTGTATAGCACCATGAGCTACTTACCCATCACATGCATATTAGTAGTATAATGTCATTAATTCAAACATTATATCATGCATAGTACATCAACTAAATTTAAACAAATGCATAACAAAAAAATATCATGAAATGACAAATTGAATATTTATATTTATTTGTTTCATGGGTAGACTCCTTCTTTCAGCTCCATCATCTTCTTCATCTATAACATCATCATTTCTTATCCAAATGCTGAAGATGGATAAGAGGCTCTTCAAGAATTGAGTTCTTCATATTCCTCATCGCTTGAGGGATATTCTTTGAATCGTGAGCACTTGATCTTCAGTTGCTCTCATCTTCTCTTCTATTTTTATGAGTTGAGGTTCTTCTTGTGTGCGCTCTTCCCAGAGGCTTGCGAAAAGTAATCACTTCCTTCTGGCACACATTTCTTGAATGAATGAATCCCATGATCATGGGAGGCCATTCAAGGTGGTTATCACAATTTCTATATTCTCTACTTCTTCATCCACTGCTTCAAGTTTTTCTTTGATTTGAGAGACCCTTGTAAAGTTTGACTGTATGGTTTGTGCATTCTAGATCTTTACATTCTTCAATTGGTTTCTCAAAGTCATCTTCCGATTTATGTTCTTCCCTTCAAATAGTTTGGTCAAGGAATCAAACATCTCTTTAGGTGTCTTTAGGGAAGACACTTGTGCTACAAGGTGATCCTTGATTGAATCAGCAATGATCTTCTTCACCTTGACCAAGTTCTTCTTGTGTAAGGCTTTAGCCTCATCTCCCTCTGGAACTGGAACCTCTCTACTTATGTAGGTGTCCAATTCATTTCTTTCAAGAACTAGTGCGATCCTATAATTCCATTCTTGGAAGTTGTCGGCCTCACCAATCTTGTCATCAATATGGTGTGATTAGTCATTTTGAAATGAGAACCTCAACTGTAAATAGCTGTTGTAATCTCACAGATCACATAAGGTTACCAATAATACATACTAAAACATATAAATATACAGAGACAAGAGACAAGACAGATAGGATAGAACAGAATACTTTATTATAATGAGTTCATACAAAGCACAGAACTGAACTGAGTTCTTGTGTGGCTCAACAGCCTAATATATACAAGTTACAAACAGTTACAAAATAACTACCTGTCGGTTCGGTGAACTGACACGACTGTTAGTTAGCCGACTTAATTAACTAGTTTAGTCGGCCGACCGACGTAGTCGGCTGATCGACTAGTCGGTCCATCGACTTAGTCGACTGACTAAGTCAGTCTTCATTCAATTCGACTTATGTCGACTTGCTCCTTCTACATCTCCCCCATGAACAAAACATTTCTTCGTCCCGAAGAACAGGGAGGTACGAAAATTGTTAGTGTTGGTCGGACCTTGCAAAACTGCTACTGAGGTGGACTGTGCAGACGGATAGTTGGTCTCCTCTGGACGCAAACTTCGACTATTGCTGGTGTAGTGACAGCAAGTTGATGCTGGAAGTCTATCCATGTCTGCAAGGCTTTCTGAATGTTGATCGTTAGAGTAGTTAGACTTGACAGTACTGACATCTTTTCTGCCATGGGCATTTCTGCAATGTGCTCCATGTTGGGACCCAACATTTGGTTCTGTTCTTCTACAGCATCAAGGAGTCTTTTCATCTGTGGGCAGATATTGTCGACCTTCTCTAAGTTTGGAAGGGCTTGCTGAACCCACTGATGAGCTTCTCGTTCTAGTTTCTGCAGTTTGCTATTCTCCATGACAATCTGCTCGTCAATAGTCTGCCTCATTTCTGCCTCCGTCGACTTACGTCCCTCCAAGGCCTGAATACCTTGCCTTGTCTGTCTGGTCTGATGATAGAATTGCCCATAATGAGTAGGCCAGTCTCTCAGCACTTCCTCAGTAATAATGGATTCCTCTATATGGTCCTGTAATACTTTGTAAGCCTCCGAAAATGCAGTGTGCTAGTTCAAGAGGAGTCGGGCGGTCTCTTCCTTTTTTTCTCCAGCCGACCGTCAATCAAATCTCCCAGACCGACCGACAGGTCAAGGATTTCCATTCTCTACAAACTGCACCCAGACCACAGTCCAATCGATTGCACTTAGAAAATGAACATACCATCGGCAAAAGCTTCAGATGGAACCTTGAACACAGTGAAACTAACAAACCTATATATTCCATCTTGAAAGTCGAGAGCACAGATAACCCCGACATTGACAGAATGACTGCTGCCGACTTTCCTGCTATGTTCTCACAGTTCACAGAGGGAAGTCGGCCGATCAATGAAGCTAAAGCACCAGAGTGGCTGGATGCAAAAGTGAAAACCAAGGAGGTTGACATTTCCAATGACGACCGTCCAAAGTTAGCTAAGATTGGAGACTATTGGAATGAACACCAAACCTCTGAAATCATAAAATTACTTAGAGAATTCCAAGATGTCTTTGCCAGGGATTACAAAGACTTAAAATGACTAGTACAGGAAATGGGAGAAATGAAAATAGATACAAAACCTGATGTCCGACCTGTTAAGAAATGACCTTATAAATTAGCTCATAAATATAACGAGATAGTTAAGAAGGAAATAGACAACATGTTAGAAGCAGGGATCATCTACCCCATCGACCAGTTGGAATGGGCAAGTCCCATGGTCGTCCAACGTAAGAAACACGACCCGACCAGATTGATAATTTGTGTCGACTTTAGAGAGCTTAAGAAAGTCACCCTAACCGATCCATTCCCAACCCCGTATGCTGATGAAATCTTGAATGAAGTGGCAGGACATGAATGCTACTCATTTACATATGGATTTTCAGGATATAACCAAGTACCTATAGCAAAGGAAGACCAGAAGAAAACGACATTTGTCTGTGAATTTGGTTCTTTTGCTTATAGGGTTATGCCTTTTGGACTAAAGAATGCACCTGCAGTCTTTTCCAGAATTGTTGTAAAAACTTTCCAGGAATACATATATAAAACCATGGCAGTCTACTTCGACGACTGGACCATCTACTCCACCCTAAAGGACCACTGCACATGGCTCCGACTTATGCTGGAGAGATGTCGACAGAT
>LPNX010928784.1:61991-79821 GCA_001517045.1 Pseudotsuga menziesii
CGGAGATGATGGGATGGATTACCCTATAGTCTACAGCAGTCAAAAACTCAATAAGGCTGAAAAGAACTATTCGACCACCGAGAGGGAACCCCTAGGTATGGTCTTTGCCCTTCAAAAGTATCGACATTACCTGTTAGCCAATCCTTTCATATTTTACACCGACCATCAAGCGTTGAAATACCTTGTTAATAAACCTCTTCATCATGGAAGAATTTGTCGATGGCTACTTCTTTTTCAAGAGTTTGAGTTTGAAGTAGTAGTCCGACCACGAAAGCTCAATGTCGGGCCCGACCACCTATCCCGTATCGACACAGGAGAGGAACCGACCGGAGTCGACGACGACTTGCCGGACGCACATCTATTTCGTATAGAAGCAGTACCAGAAGAACTGGAGGAGATTGCTTAGTTCTTGGAAACAGGTCAGGCCCCAGAAGGCCTGAATACTAAGAAGAAGCAAATCCTATCTATGAAGGCTGCCCCTTACAGCCTCATCAATGGATTTCTATATAAAATTGGGTTAGACGATGTCCTTAGAAGATGTGTACTCGCCCATGAACGAGACCAAATAATGCACGAAGCACATTATGGCCCTGCAGGAGGACACTTTTAAGCCGACACAACTGCTAGGAAAATTCAACAGTCTGGATTATGGTGGCCGACACTTCACAAGGATTGTAAAAACTTTGTTAGTTGATGTGACAGATGCCAACGACTTGGTCGACCACTGCCGAGCACAGAAATTCCCCTGATCTCTGTAAACCCTAGTCTCACATTTGAAATTTGGGCCATAGACTTCATAGGACCATTCCCTGTCCCAGCCCGACGATTAGGTGCCAGATATATTATCAATGCAGTGGAATATGTTACTAAATGGGCAGAAGCTGAACCTGTCGAAACATGTTCAAGTGAGGTAGCTGCTAAGTTCATCTATGAAAACATTATTACTCGATTTGGATGTCCACTCACATTGATCAGCGACCAGGGATCACACTTCATTAACAAAACAATCAAAAACTTAACCGACCAGTTTCACATCGACCACAGACGAAGTACAGCATACCATCCTTAGTCGAATGGTGCAATTGAAGCTTTTAATAAAACACTGACCAAAGGATTGACTAAAATATGCAATACCGACAAAGATTACTGGGACGAGAAAATCCCTGCAATCTTATGGGCATACAGGACTGCGTATAAACGGTCGACCGACCAAACTCCCTTTTGACTGGTATATGGACAAGAAGCAGTCGTCCCCCTACACTTCCGACAGCAGGCACCTAGTGTAGCTCACCTACTACATATCGATGTCGAGCATGCAAGAAAGGATTGACTGTTCCAACTCAGTAAGCTGGAAGAACATAGAGTTATGGCTATTCAACACCAGGAAATCCAAAAACAACAGCAGAAAGCCTGGCACGACCGTAACATCAAGAACAAAAACTTGTCGGTTGGAGACCTTGCCTTACTCTATCACAGTCGAGTGAAAGGAAAACCAAAGAAACTGCACACAGAATGGATGGGACCCTATGTTGTCAAAGAAATACACCCCAATGGTTCAGTCCGACTAAAAACATTACAGGACCTAGTATTTCGGAAGCTCGTCAATGGAGCTCGACTTAAACGGTACAGAAACTGATTCAAAAAAAATAAAAAAATAAAATAAATAAAAAACTAAAAAATAACGACCGTAACTGTCAATCAAAACCTATAAAAAGTTAGAAAAATTCCAAAAACAAACCAATCCACTCAAAAATACCCAACATGACAGCAACTCACCCCTTCAACAACCGACAACATTTTCATCGACCATCCTCATCGACCATTCATGCCGACCGTTTTCATCACTGACACCAACCGTCGACCTCGAGAGTCCCATCACACATTAATGGCCTCGAGCGCCGAACCAGATCCCCCAAATCACACTCGAGTATTACAGTTGGACTGTCAAGTCCGCCATTAATACATCCAGTTCAACACTCCACCATTCCCACGCCTATAAATAATGGACCGTCGAAAGTTCATTCACTACACCCCTTACACACAGAGCACTCACATCCTCCGTCGACCAGCACCCACGAACCCTGTTCAAATTCCGACCATTCTGAAGTCATGGCACCCAAACTCACCCGAGTCGCCGCGAAGGCCAAGGAGTTGCAGGTAGAGGACACACCCTTGGTCCAAATACTGAAGAATATCAAAGCTGCTAAAGTCCAGGATGGTCCATTTCAGAAACTCTGGGCCAAAATCCAAGACTGGGCATATGAAGGAAGTAAAATGACCCAGGCCACTGAGAAAGTCCGGAACATCAGCATTCTCCAGTACCCTAACGCACCATTGATGGTCAGCTTCGGCGGGACGAAGGAAGCCGCTACTAAATTTATTATCAGTCGTTACCACAACGGCCGATTCTATTTCGACCAGCCGATTGACATCACCGGGGATGTTATTTCGGCGCTCACGGGTCTGTCGAACAAAGGCGACCCTGTCCCAATTGGGATCAAGGAGGGACTCGTCCAAGAACTTACAGGCACACCGACTGGAAAAAACTCTAAAGGGTTAATGATCGGACAGATTGGGACCCGGACACCACAGATTGTGGCAAAAATAATCGCAATCACCCTTACCTTGGCCGGTCGAAGCAACGACCTTAAATTGGAGATGCTGGAGGCGGTCGACACAATCGCCACCAATGGAAAAGTCTACCGATGGGGAGACTATGTCGCCGACATGGTCAAAACCATCTGTGAACGCTACCAGGAGACGGGAGGTATTATCAAATTCCCCTCCCTGATTATCTGGATAGTCATGTATCACTTCTGCCCGGAAGGCAGTCCAGTCTTCCGGGAGCCGACTAGATTTGAAATGCACCGTTTCAAACCTTTCTCACAAAAAGGAACCCTGCATGAGCTACCATAGGGGAAAGTCTTCTTGGAGACTTGGTTCCAGCAGTTAAAGGTTCGGACGACGAGGTGGAGGGTGCCCCAAAACATCCGTCGAAACCTCCCGGCCGACTCACATATCCAGTTAGCACTCGACCATACATGAGTATGGTACATGCGAGGTCAAGACCCCAAAGCAAAAGACCTCGACTACTACTCGACAGTTGAACAAATTTTCAGAGAATTGACTCGACACGCAGGAGCAAAGGTACCAATTCCGGAGGCTGCCAAAAAGGTCGACTTCTCTACCATCGAACCGCTGATAGACCAGGAGAAGGAGGAGGACTACGAGCTTAATTTGTATATCAGTACATTCGTGTCGGAGGATGCCCCGACCGTGACCACTAGTCGGGTGCATATTACTGTCAAACCTCCGACTGCACAGGTCGTCGACCCCCAGCCGACAGAACCACAACAACCAACACTACAAACGTAGCCAACAATGCAACAGACAACTCCTCCGGCTCCCGCTCTCATCAAACCCATTCAAGAACAAATAGGTGAAGTCGAAGAGGACGACCCTGAGTATGCCCTATCAAAGAGCAACATCAAGAAGCTTGCTAAGGAGATAGCGGTTTCCAGGAAGAGACTCAAGACACAAAAACAACAAACAGGTAGGGGCAAGCGCAAACTTATTCTTGACTCGTCCGACGATGATGAAGAACTCGCAGCCATGGCTGTCGACATTGTCGAAGACACCCGCGCCAATAAAGTGTCGGTTGAAACCCATTTTCAATGATATATTGAGGCAGGCGCGCCAGAAGCAAGGCCCAAGAAAGCTAAAACACAACAGATGCCTGAAAACATTGTCGACCTTATGTCGACCCCCCCTCCTCCATCCCCGACGCGTGTGGTCGAAGAACAAGCACCGGCAGAACAGTTGGGCGACCCCATGGAAGAATATCAACAAGCAATTCCAGAGGCACTAAGAGCTAGGGTCGACAAGGATGATGAGCTTAAAGCCTTCTTCGCGACGCTGCCTGCATTGTTTCAGTCGGTACAGAAAATAAAGACAACGGCTCCCCTCAAAGCAAATGAACAGGTTTATGCCCAGGAAATAACAACATTTATCAGGTCCAATGAAGAGGGCGACATTATAGGACACAGTAAGACTGTCACTAAGGATGTCGATCCCGCGATACAGGACGACCTACCCACGTCACCGTTGGAAGCAGGTATCTCTTCCGACCAAAGTCCACCACGCAGTCCCGTCAACCTTTTGACCCCTGACCATTCTCCCACTCCGTCTCCACCTCCGCCACCATCATGTCCACCACCTCCGCCACCCCCTGACTCATAGCCAAACCCACCATCAGCCTCACAGTCGGAAGAAGTCATACCAACTCCTCTAGAAGAAAAACCACCGTCCCCCATACCCCCTCCTCAAAAAGAAACTCCCCCGACTTCTCTCCCCCCTTCCCAAGAAGCACAACCCTCGGCCTCCGTTCCACCGACTACAGATCCCACTTCAACTACTGCAGGTACTCAAGAGCCACAGGAAGACACTCAGAAGAAAAAGAAAGACCTTCATAGACCATCCGGCCTGAAGATTACCTTAAAAGATGCAAGTTCGCTAACCGACTCAGAGGTCGGCCAACTGCTCAAAACCTTGGCCAAAGAGTCAAAGAAGAGGACGGTCACCAAAAGTAAAGAGCTCAAAGACAAAGAGGCAGAACAGGTCGAGTTTCTCGGCAAATGCAGGTCTCTTGCACAATCCGTCGTCCCAGGCCCGGTCGAAGGCGCTACAGATCGACCTCTGGAAAGGGCATACCAGCTTTTTGAAGGCATGGTGTCGACCATACAAACACATCTCCAAGAGACTAAAGCAGAACAAACCATGTCAAGGCTCTTTTGCATAGGGCCCCTGCGAACTGGGCCATCTGTCGTTCTTCATCGGTCACCTAGTTTGCATCCCAGATGGACTCACAGACGAACCAATGTCGTCTGGGATATTCATCCCCTTCGTATAGAGGAATGTGGGCAGTTCCGTGACCCATGTGTGAGTCGCTGTCACTGCTATCCGGTGGCGGAGGTGGGGGTGTGGGTGGTGGTGAAAGAGGTGGGGTAGTTGATACAGTTGAACCTGTGGGATTGCAGATGGGGTTTTGGTCGACGGAACTTATGCTTCCTTCGGTGGTCGATTCTTTCTCGTCGTACAACAGATTGTTGATAATTTTTCTTCTCAATGGCCCACTGTCACTCTGCGTGCTTTGGTCTGACTCTTCGGTATCTTCTAAAGTTGTATGTGGCAGGGGGGGTGCTCCTTCGTGTGTCGGTAGGAGCAAGTGGATACTCCGAAAGGAAGGTGCCGTTTGAAAGGTCACCGAGTTCCCTTCGACCGGTCGGCGTATAACAAGGTGTCATCCCGGGTACGGTTCATCACCTAGTCGACTCCAGATTGTGATGTCACCAGCTCTCAGTCGGAGGTCGTCTTCAATAATAGTCTGTATTACGGTATGTGGATTGGCTGGGGACAGGGTTACTTCATCGTGAACCGTTATTTGGAGGGCTTCTTGCTGCTCTATCCACACTTCCTCTTCCTTAGGGGCCGTCTCTTCGTCTACGCCTTCTTCTTGTCGGTCATGACCCGACTCTGGTGGATTCTCATCTCGGTCGGTCTCCCTAGGGTTTTTTTCTCGACGCAGCTCATTGGTTCATTCACGTCTGGCTTCCCTTCTCTACTGTCGTTCGTCCCTTTCGATTCTCTTAATTTCCGACATACTTTCGTACAATACTATTCCTTCTGGTCCTTTTCGGTCGACTGTTCATTACTGGCTTAAATCTGGTCGACTAGTATCCACTATGCTCCCTCTTCGACACACGACCAGCTACCCCCCCATAGCCTACCCGACGCTTTTTAGAAAGCTCGGATCATGCTGTCTATTTGTTCAGGAAGTTTTCCCACTCCCTTTCAGCGATGAATTTCTCCCACTTCTTTTGCTTCTCCGCCCAGTTAGTGTTTGATGGCGGTTCGTACAATGGCGGTCGAGGTTCGACGATATGGCCTGCTCCTTTCTCTATCAAGAACTTGAACAGCAGGGTCGGTAAGGACCACAGAAATTGGTCGGTGAAATCTGTGTAGAATTTAGCTTTTACAGTTTCCATAGAGGTTCGGTCTTCTAGTGCTTGCTCCTCACAGAAATCGTCGGCGATCTTCTCACACCACTCCGACAGATTTGTTCTACCCCCTCGAATAAGTTTCTCCAGCAACTGTTCTTCTTTAGTTGCGTCGGTCTTTTTCATCTAGGAGTTGCTTCAGTAGTTGTGGCACGGATTCGACAAAATTCTCGTGTGTCTCGGTGAAAAATCTGGCTTTGGCTTCCGCAACTGTTAGTCTGTTCCTACGTGCGTAATTTTGTAAGTAATTGGCAATCTTACGCTCCCACCAGTCCTTGATCTCCTGCTCTGGTATCATAGGTAAGCATATATTCTAGACATGTACTACCGGAAACGGAACCAATGTTGTAATCTCACAGATCACATAAGGTTACCAATAATACATACTAAAACATATAAATATACAGAGACAAGAGACAAGACAGATAGGATAGAACAGAATATTTTATTATAATGAGTTCATACAAATCATAGAACTGAACTGAGTTCTTGTGTGGCTCAACAGCCTAATATATACAAGTTACAAACAGTTACAAAATAACTACCTATCGGTTCGGTGAACCGACACGGCTGTTAGTTAGCCGACTTAATTAACTAGTTTAGTCGGCCGACTGACGTAGTCGGCTGATCGACTAGTCGGTCCATCAACTTAGTCGACTGACTAAGTCGGTCTTCGTTCAAGTCGACTTATGTCGACTTGCTCCTTCTACAATAGCAAAAGATTAGATCTTACCGATTTGAGGTGTCCATCCTAGTTCTAGAGCTGTCTGATCTAGGGTTTGTTAGAGAAACCCTAATTTTCAAAACTTTGAATTTCAAACTTCTTATTGGATAGAAATATAGGCCTCTTCAAGGACAACTATCCGATGTAATCCTTTTTGGAAAACAATGGAGGGAAGCTCCCGGAACAGGAAGCCCTAGTTTTCCAATTTCTTCTACATAAATTTCTGATACTATTTCTGCAGTATATACAAATATAATGATCCTCTATCTCTAAAATTTCATATTGAGGTAACCCCATCTGTCCTCTTTCCAACACCACAGGTTTTCCTAGAAATGGTTTCACCAATTGGGACTTATGAGAGTTTTCCCAAGGTGAATTATTTCAGAACTGTTCAACATAGCAAAATTGTACGAACTACCATGTGTCCCTGTTTCATCATCAAGGTCGAAAATTTTTACCATAGAAACTACATTCCATTCCCTATCTATGATATCTTGCGAAATTTTATTTGGACCTATGTAGCCCGAGATATAGCAATTCTCCCTGGGTGTCATGTTTAGGGATGAATCCTGGAAGAGGCTGGAACCCTGATTTGGAGGAAACATATATCCCAGAATATAGTGAATATGAGGATGAAGTTTTTATACAGGGTACATAAAGATTTTATCTTCGGACTATGAAAATTTTGGCCCGGAATATGTCTTCAATCCTGAGATATAGTGAATGTTCCAAAACTACTCGTTTTAGTATTTTAGGGTTTTTCAGGCCCAGGGTCAAACTAGGGTTTTACTTTCCCAGAGTTTTACCTAACCAAAAATATAGACCTTCATCTCCAAAATTCAATTTTTATGAGGAGAGAAATCCTATGACGGCTCACTAAAAAATTCCTCTTCTGTAAAAATCCCTAATTTCTCGCAGCAAAAACAAAAAATGTCCGGAATCAAGTTCTTCTTCGACAGAAAGATGCGCTCTTCAATGGAGAGTTATCCTAGCTTCCTTTTTCTGATGGATTGTGGAGAGAGACCCAAAAAATAAGAATCCCTAGATTCTGCAGTTGCACAGTGTCTTATTGTCAGGTTAGCTCTAATACCATGTTCGATTTTTATCATTTAAGCAATATGATCTTAGGATCTTATCTGAGAGAATAACATGCACAACAATAATCAAAAGAGACAAGAGACACAAATATTTTCCTCGGGGAAACCATAAAGAATAAAACCCCGCAACTTCCTCATAGATAGAATGAGCACCAATAGCAAAAGTAAAACCCGAAAACATAAAGATGATCTCCGATAGCTTATCTCTCTAACTTGTGCCAGTACCTCCTCTCTCACTCATGCGCGTTAGTTGGTTGAGTGTATGTGTGTAGAAATTAGGAGAGCCTCACTTCTATTTATAGTCTTTCGTTCAATTTATTTCCACTCTAACAAGTTTGCCTCACTTAACAATTAACTTACTAGGGTCAACTTCTCTAGGAGAGTCTAATAACCCTAGTGCCCCACAACTATGGAGACTTTAAGCTCCGATCAACAAGGAGGGTTAACCTTAAATCAATTGTGGGGACTATTTCCCCAACTTACAATAGAGGGTCAATCTCATTGACTTTACATGACTTTATTATATTAATTACTCTCTTATTGGGAAAATCAGAGTACAATGAAAGATATACAAGTGAATACATTTCAAAGTTACAAATACATCAATAGATCTTAGCCATCCAACCTCTGTTAAATAAGCTAACTAGAACTCCACAGCTCTGTGTTGATTGATCAGAGGATTGAACAGTCAAGCTCAATTGGATCTCTCCTGACTTGATCCCCTTACTGGATCCTCTCATGTGTATTTCGATCCTTATCACATATTCCATCGCTTATACCTTTGTCATTATCAAAATCTTTTGACATCAATGACAATTCTTTCTAACATTCTCCCCCTTTGGCATTGATGGCAACATTAAAGGATTACAAAATTCCCCCCCTTTGGCATTGATGGCAACATTAAAGGATTACAAAATTCTCCCCCTTTGACAACAGTGACAAAGGTTTTGTTCTGATAGCTCCCCCTATCAACATATCTCCCCCTGACAATCTGGTTTTTCTTCCTCTTCCTCTCTTTATTGTAAGGATATTACTCCCAACTTATGCCGAAGATGCTCAAATGCTTCTTTGGGCAGTGGCTCAGTGAATTTATTAGAAATATGTTCCTTTGTATCAATATACTCCTATTTGACCATTTTTTGTGATACTTTCTCTCTTAAAAATGATACTTGATCAGGATATGTTTATAGCACTCGTATTCTTAGAGTGTATAATAACGGGGTCTTCATATTTTACAAGTAAGTCCTCCAATGTCTCATTCATCCAAATGACTTGGGTACAACATGATGCATCAGCAATATACTCAGCTTTTGTTGTAGAAAGTAAAATGGAGGACTTATTTTTTCTTATCCATGACACCAAACAAACTCCATAGTAGAATGTTGCTCCACTGGAGCTTTTCCTGTAATCAATACTTCCTGCCCAATTTGCATCAGTAAATGATTTTAAAGTGAAGCTATCGCTTTTTGGATACAATAATCCATAATCCATGGTTACTTTTAGATATCTAAAAATTCTCTTTAGTGTAGCCACATGTGTTTCTTTTAGGGCTGATTGGAATCTGGAAACCACACCTACAACCTACATTACATCTGGTCTTATAGTTGTTACATATAATAGACTGTTGATCTATTTGTAACTTAGGAAGATATTCTGATGTATATTATCATTGTATGTTGTTGTACCCCCATTGGGTATGCGTGTTACCCCTTTACGGGATGTATAAATTGTGTCTAGATCTTGAGGTACAACCTTTGTTGTAAGTCGGGGCAATAGTCCCCAGTGTAACATCATGTAATATGTAATTGTGGTCTCTCTATGAGAAGTGGGCCCCATGTGAGATGACATGCAGGATCGAGTCCTATATTTGGTTAGTGACTTGAAAGGGTATAAATAGGGAGGCACTCTCCCTTGTTTATACACACCTCACATGCTCTCTAAGGTGTTTGAGAGAAAGAGATAGTCATAGGAGGAGAGAAAGATAGATGTTGAACATTTCTTATTACTACTTTTGATCATCTTACTATTCAGAAGAAGTTTGTGGGGTTTCCATCTTACTTGTTATTATTTTAGATAAATATCCTAGCTAATATAATAAGATCTTAAGAAAATATAACATGGTATCAGAGCCTCTCTGAAAGAAGGCATTGTGCAGTTGCGAGAACTAGGGATTCCTAGTTGAAGGTGTTCTCTCCACAGATCATCAATAAGGGAGGGACATGATAACTCACCTCAATAGGGTGCATCTATTGGTGGTATCATTTTCTGAATCATATAATTTTCACTATACAACAGAAATACTGCTGCAATGGAAGCTAATGGAAATTAGGGTTTTATGCCTAAAACCCTAGAAGAATGAATTTAGTAATCCTAGAACTTTCTCTATAATGAAATATTGGAGAAGTATCAGAAGCTGAAAGTTTTATATGCCAAATAAAAATTCGTTTTGTACACCGTGTAAAAATTTCAGCCTCATATTCTCTATACTTTAGGAGATACGATTCTCCCAAATCAGGGTTCCAGCCTCCTTTAGAATATAGTCATAAACAGGTGACCTAGGGGTATTTGCTATATCTCGAGCTAGGAAGGTACAAACAAAATTTATCAAAATGTTCCAATTAGGGAATAGACTGTAGTTTCTAGGTTATGTTTTTAGACCCAGAATGTGAAACATTGACATGTGGAAGTCCGTACAAGTTCTCTATGTTGAACGATCCCCAAAAACTTCACCTTGGGAAACTCAACATAAGTCCCACTTGGAGAATCCATTTCTGCTCTAACCTATGGGGTGGGAAAGAAGAATTATCTGGCTATCACAATGATAATTTTCAGACTTTAAGGATCCAAAACATTGGAGATACATCAAAAGCAATATCAGTTATTTCTATAGAAAAAATTGGAAAAATAGGGCTTCATGTTCTGGGAGATTCCCTCCACTATTTTAAAAAAAGGAGTACATTGGAAATATTGCCTTGAAGAGGCCCATATTTATATCCAATAAGAATTTTAAATTCCAAGTTTTAAAAATTAAGGTTTCTCTGACAAACCCTAGATCAACCAACTCTAGAACCAGGATGAACACCTCAAATCTGTAATATCTAAATTTTTGCTATTTACATTTGAGGTTCTCATTTCAAAATGACTAATCACACCAGCTTGATGACAATCTTGGTGAAGCTGAAAACTTCCAAGTATGGAAGTATAGGAACTCCGTGATCCTTGAAGAAATTGACTTAGATCAATTTTTTAGTAAGGATTTTAAGAGCCATATGGAGATGAGGCTAAGGCTAGAGACAAGAGACTCATTACAGATTCTATTAAATATCATCTCATCCCTTATGTGTCATTATTGAAGACACCAAAAGGAAGTGTTCGATGATATGATGAAGCAATCAAAGAAGAATAAGATATTGTTATAACCACCTTGAATGGCCTCCCAAGATCATGAGATTCATTAATTCGAGGAATGTGTTCCAGAATAAAGTGATTACCTTCAGTAGACTCTGGGAAGAGTGAACATAAGAAGAAGCTCGACTCATAATAAGAGAATATAAACAATTGAAGATCCAGCTCTCATGATTCAAAGAAGATCCCTCAAGGGATGAGGAATATGAAGGACTCAATTCTTAAAGAACCTCTTATCCATCGTAGCATTTGGATAAGAAATGATGTTATTATGAATGAAGAATATGATGAAGCTGAAGGATAAAAAATGAGTCTACCCACGAAACAAAAAAATATGAGTATTCAATTGTCATTTCATGATATTGTTTGGTTATGCATTTGTTTATATTCAGCGGATGTGTTATGCATGTTTGAGTATTTACATTCATACTATTGAATTGCACATGATGGGTAAGAAGTCAATGTTGTTGTACTACATTCCATTACTACTTATCTAGATTGAAACCTCTTTGTTGGAATATTAGGAGTAGTACACATTCTTAATAACAATAGGGTAGAATGCATCTAGAATTTATTGTATGTATATATGCTATGGATGAATGTTGTATCAGTAGCTAAAATAGTCACATGGATATGTGACATATATTTGTCACTAATAATATGTTTTGGAAATTATGATATGTTTCTTGAAGAAATAATAGATCAATTATATGTGCAATGATGCTAAGAAAAAGCACAGGAAATAGATCTTGCTACTAAGAATTCTCACTAGCATACACAAGAAAAATAGAGAGAAGAAAAGAGACTGAATCACATGGATGAAGAGATGAATATTTGTGTGTATCATTCCATTGAATAATGATGAATAATAGTGTACATAAATAGTACATCCCTCATAGGAAAATCGAATTGTATGGAAACAACTCATAAATCTCAAAAAGGTCGACTTACCAAAATATAGCAAACCCCCATAGGTGGCTAAAGCACTCCCCAAATCTATCAAGGACCTCATGAGTTGGAAAAATCATGAGTGAATTGTCAAGGAGATGAAAAAACATACTAATTCTAGAAAATGGAGAAAAACTAATGGAGGATGGGTTGGAAACAAAAGCTCCCAATTTCCTAGTTGACTAGCTTTTATCTTATCCATAGAAAAGCAGGAAAAGTAGGAAAAGAAGAATAAAGCAGAATTTGTTCTAAAGTCCTGTATACTAATTCTATATGGTCAAAAGGTGGTCAAGATCAACCCAGAAATAGAAATAAATCATTCCTAGGATATAGATGGCATGTATTGACTTTAAGGTGCAAGTGGATGCCAACTAATTAAACTAGCGGGTGAATAATTAATCAAATAATAATTAATTATTTTATCCTAAGTTGTGAATGGGTTTAATATATTCCAACACCCCTCTATAAGTCTAACTTTATGATCGTATGAAAAAAAATATGGATGCATATGGATGCATATAGGGCCCAACAACAAGGCTATGGTCACCCTTTAACAATTATTATGTCCAGAAAAGTGAAGAAAGAGGCAAAACCACATGAGAAAAATCCTCCCTCAAGATAGGAGAAGGCACAAAATTTGAAATATGTCTTCAACATATCTTCATCTTGACTTTAATTAGCTGACTGAACTGCTTCTGGATGAAGGACTTGCTGAATAAATCATGAACTCCATGATCATGCGCTGGAGTGTAGAACCTTCAAGAAGGAAGAGGAGAGGCTCCTTATATCTAATCATCTGATGAAGTAGGAGCATTATATGAATGATTCTTTCTGCTGTCAAACTCTGATATACAAACATAATCTGAAATGGAAAAGAGATCTGTGCATACTCCTTCCCAAAGAGTACAAAAGTTAAAACAATTTATTTCACACCCAATTCCATGAATAGCTGCAAAATTGTGATGTGAATCACATGTCAATCTTCCACTATATTTTAGAACTTGTATAGATATGATATGAGGCTGATAAAACTTTGATATATCAGAAAAATTAGAATATGGAACATCAAAGACAAATGCTTCAGTGGCTACATGAGGATATAGGGCTAGACTAGGAAAATTATGAGCAACTGGGGAAAACTGATAGGTGTAAAAATATGAATGATGGATGGGCTTAAGATATGAACTATAAGTGTTTAGAACATATCTAAACATGTTTAATATCAGTCCAAATATGACTAAGGACATGGATAAACAGCCACTGAAAGATAGGAAAGACTTCAAACCATGTAAGATAAATATCACTGCATAAGAGACCAATGAGGAATCAACTGGTGAACTTAGGATTTGTATAGTCTTAGGATTATTCAGAGGTATGGTAGATGGTATGGATGGTGGTATGATATGTGTATCAACTTGAAAATATGCTTCTAAATCAGAATCCAAAGGATCACATATAAGCATATCAATGGACTCATGGGAATAACCTGGTAATGAATCCTCTGTATGAAAGGAGGAAAGAATGAGATGTGTAGTGAGGATTTCTCGTCACTGTAGCAGCAAGAATGGCTCCCTTGTGCCTATAGGGCACAAGGGAAGGTTCCTACTCTTTGAAAATAGAAAAAAAAACAAAATGGAAATAGCATAAACAGAACGACAAACTAAACTAAGCTAGAGTAAGAAAATGGCTACAACTGTAAACTAGATCTAAGAGCTAATAACAGAAAAGAAAGAGGGAGATGAAGCCCTTGTGAACCCCTCTGCAGAAAATGGGTTAGGGTTTCACCTCCTTGAAACCTGCAAGCAACCTAAGCTACTACAATGGAAAACCTGCAAACAATGTCAACAAATAGAACCTGCAAATAAAAATAATAGTTAGAAAACAAAAACAATTAGACAAACATGAAAATAAATGTTATACCTCACTTGGGTGGAAATGGGCCACCATGCCCTAGCTCATGGGAGCACTTCTCTCTTGATTGGGAAGCAATGGCTTGATGGGATGGAGATGGTGAAGAGGGAATGTGGGTGGTTTGAGAGGCAAAGGTCTCAAAGCATCCATGGGTAGCATAACAATAGGCAAGTGAGGAGTGTTTTGAGAGTGACCCCCTACCCTCCTTTTATAGCTTTTCCAAGGGATTTTAGGGTTTTAAGCCCTTGGTCATGGCTTTAGCACATTTTTTGGGCCTTTAGCCCCTTTCACCCTAACTTTAGCCCCTTTTAGAGGGCTTTAGCTCCTAGGGGGCTATTTTGGGCTCCTTTTTGGGGTTTTTATCCCTTTTCTTCATCCTTGGGCTCTTTTGGAGTTGTGGGGGTCAAATGGAAGATCTTATGGAGTGAAATGAGTGTTGTGAGATGGTGTCCTTGGGTGGTGTAGGCCATTGAGAGCTACGTGGGGGATTTTTGGGTTAACAGATTGCCCCTTGATGTGTGAGGGTAGGTGTTGTACAGGATAATTCACCTAATAACCTAGGTCTGGGGGGTTACCAACATACTATGACCTTGCAAACAAATTGATTTTAGAAGCACAGAATAGGAAATAAGAAAGTAGTAGGAACTTACTTGTGAAATACGAAGGTTGATCCAAGCTAGCTTCTTCCTCTCTGATCCACTTCCAAAATCTTCAGGATAGTTCCTCCTTCACCTGTTAACCAAGATTCTTCCAAATACAGTATGATTCATATATAAAGATGCAGGTTAGGAAAATCATATGTTATAATGAAATGAAAACATTCACCAATCTACAACACATGAAACACAATATGGAAGAAATTCTCTGCTTTATTAACAATAATAGAAGGAGTTTAGGTTACAACCCAATGTCTGAACAAGGGACTCCTCTGTCACCAAAGGACTCTGAGTTTCTCTGCTCCAAAGACTTTGTAGAAAATCCACCAGCATAACTTTGCTCTCCCAGTATGACCCCCAACACCCTCCCCTAGGCCTCTATTTATCTGAAGGAAATGAGGCAGTTCTCAAAGGTTAGGGAGGTTATAGCAGTTAATGGGATTAAGGTAAATGAGTAAACAAATCTCCCATTAACTCGTGTTTTTTTAAATATTAATTTTGAGGAAGGCATACGCAGGTCTGTAGTAAGGCAACCCGCGTATGATACACGACTCCATACAAGGGCAACCCGCGCATAGAAGTATGCGCGACCTGCTAACCATAAGACTCGCACATGATGCGCGACATGTCAATAGAGATAGTCGCGTATGCAACTCAAAATCACAAAATGGCAAAGTAATCAGCTGGGCATATAGGCAATGTATTTCCTAATGAGCCAAGGTATAGTGGAAATGGGCAAACCTCTATCCATAAGTGTCCTTTTGTGTACCGACATGAGGGATATCAGCACTCAGACGGAGAGGTGCCATTCAGCTGTATAACAGATGCCCCCTAATGTGTGAGGTCAGAGGGGAACGATGGCTGAAATACATTATAATATAAAACTCTGGAGAAATTCAGAAGTCCAGTGGAGCAGAAAGAGTACCTGAAACCAATACATAATAATGTCATATACAAAGCTATATCTGAGGATGCTATGTTCAATTTACTGGAACACTAGCTCCTTTACAATATGAGAATACATCATATAATACGGGTAAAACCACGTATGTACAAAGGTGGATCAAAACCACAATACAATAATGATGAGTCTTCAAAGATCTGGAAGCTGGATATAGAAACTGGACATAGTCTTGCGCAACTTAGTTCATAAGTGAAGAACTAAGGTCTTCATACAGGATCCCAAAGAACCAAGTACAATCCAAGCCATGTGAATAAGGGTAAGCTGAAGTCGAACATGGAGAGTGTTTGTGTCAGAAACTGTTTCTAAGGCTAAGGAAACATGCTAACACAATCTCAAGAGTAAATTCAATTCAAACTAGGGTTTAAGGTTTTTTGTTTTAAATGTTTTGGTCATAAACATCAAGAGCATATAGGGAATACATTCATCAGATAAGCAACAACTGAATCAAACACAATCACTGATAAAGATGCATATATATCATAAAAGTCTAACAAAAAGCCTGTATTGAGGTTTACACAGAATGGACAAGCACTGCTAGAAAACACACATTAACCAGCACTGAAAATGTCAATTAAGAAGCTAAACAAACTCACAGTAAAGCCAACACAGACAGAAAGTAGGGTAAAGAGTCATATATCCATAGTTTTATCAGTAAATGTACAAGAGAGTCACAACACTTATCTTTGAATAAGCCTGAAAGTATGATAGCCCACAGACCTCCTGATGCTCCAAAAAAATTAGAACCCTCACAATGTCTTTCAAACTCTCCTAAATAGCTATCCTCCTCTAAAAAAAACAGTTAGGTTTTCACTTCTAAATTACTTCCATCGAATCCCTAAAGTAAGTAAGGTAAAAAGTGATTTTTTTACAAAATTACATACTTGCTAAAAATAGCAAGGCTTAACAAACTGTTTATCAAAACTAATCATTAACTAAAACCTGATTCATAACTTCTTTGATGCTTTTACAAGCAAATCAATGCCATCAAGCCTTCGAGTCCTTTTTCTAGCTCTTTCATGCTTTTCTTCTAGCCTGCTTATCTTCTGGTGCAAAGCTTCATTTTCTTGCTGCAGCTGCTCCACAGTTTTCTCTAGCTCCATGATGTACCTGTCAGTAGCTAGTTTTCCTTTCAACACCTCTCTAGATACTTCAGATAACTGTGCAAAATGCTGATGTACATCCAGCAATTCATCCATCTGCTTCTTGTTGACCTTGAGCAGATTGTCATTTGTCTCCTGAAGCTGCTTCATCTGCTGTTTGTATATTTGAATTCTTCCTTGTAGGCTTTCTTCCTCACTAGGGCTGTCAAGTACATTTGGCTCCTGCATCAAAATGTCCGAATAATCAACCTGCACAACAGCTTCTTCTATAATACCTGCTTGCTTCAATATGGCCTCATCTTCTTCATCCCATCCCTGTTTTACAAAGTCCAATGCATTTGCTTTTTCTTCTTCCTGTTGTTTGATGATTTTATCTCTGATTTCAACTATTATTTTTGATAAGCTAGGAACGGGTTGGCATGCTTCATTTGCTAATTGTGTTTTTTCTGTACCTGCAGGTTTAGAAGAAGAAAAAGGTTTAACAGATGTCCTCTTCTTGCTTTTACTGTCCTGCTGAAAACTTTCTGCTCTTTCACTGGAAGAAGAACTGATTAACACTGCTCCTTGCTTGGAATCTAGTTTAGGATTGAGGAGTTTCTTCATGTTCCACCTGAATTTGTTTGTAGGCCTGGTTCTAAGTCTTCTATTTGAAGTGACAATTTTCCTCTTTTTTCTCTTAGGTTTCACTGATTTGCTCTTTGAAGTAGGTAAATTTTCCAATTCTTCTGTACTTGATTCAGTCATGATAACCTGCTGCTCATCCTCCAACAGGTACCCTTCATCTTCAGATATGATAGTAAGGGGGCTTCTAGGTTTATTTTGTAATTCTTCTTTAAAAGTGGCAGCTTTCTCCATGTCAACAGTGCCATCTTGTTCAAGAGTAACAGTTTTTTCCATGTCAATAGTCAAATCAGGCTGTACCTCCTTATCTGCAAACAATGTATATTTAGCTTTAGGATGCTTTGAATC
>LPNX010928823.1:9844-33060 GCA_001517045.1 Pseudotsuga menziesii
CTTTTTTTCTTTGTTGACTGCTTTTTCAGTTTTTAAAGCACATAAGGAAAGCAAGACTAGGTGAGGTGAACCTGTTTTATTCCCCTTTCATCCTCCACTCTTTCCTCCATGCAAAAGCATGTATGAGCTTCCATTTCACCACTCATTAGCTTTCCCATGTGCCCTTTCCAATTCGTGAGCCTCATGACAGATTTGGGATCAGCTTTTTACACCTATGGGGGATTTTCCTATTTTGGGTAAGCTTGCTTTATGCTAGATTTGGATGCTTCCTCATGCATTCAATTTCTTCATGTATTCTATTTATTCAATAGCCTATGATATTATAGGGTTGGCTATTATACACTGAGTTAATATAATTTTGTGTTACAGCTCCATTTTCAGTCTCCATTATTGACAATTTTGCATGATCAATTGTAATTTGTTGTGAGTGAAATTAATCTATTGATGGTCAGAATTTCTACACAATCAGAGTGACTCCTAAAGTGCAGGGAATGGTCTCATAGGAACTTAAACTCATGCATGAACATGCACTAAGTGGAAGTTAACCTCTATATGTGTTCCCCATACTTCAGTACAGTAAATATATCTCCCTATGCTAGAAAAAATGATCAATAGATTATAAATGAACAAGGGAGGATTATAATAATCCCAACAGGACATTGGCATATGTGTGCCAAATCCCACAAAGATGAATTGGGACAAGGAACACACCGACACTGATATTAAATTCAAGAAAATACAAATAAGTGAGGCATTATCCAAGGATAAGGAACTTCACTAAGTGGACACATCTCTTGAGCCAAGAAGACTATAAATGAACAAGAGATGGATGTGGAAAAGCAAGCTTGTGAAGGATGAAGAACTAAGATAATATGGTTAGATAATATTTGGAATTCTTTGGGGTATTAGATCATTGATTGTAGAAAGAGTTTTTATGCAACATAGTCGAAGTGCACAAATACGTCAATGATGAACAACAAAGAGTGTGCCATATAGAAGGATACTCGTATTCAGGATACTCATGTGTGACATTTTTACTCAGTGAAAGACGCTAACCACATAACAACAAAAGTGATTAAGTTAGGAACTTTGTTCAGTATAAAGATGTAGATCATAGAACCAAAAAAAAGATGTAGATCAGAGTGATTATCACTCATCATAGTTTTGACAACTGTCTGTATTGGCACACATATTCAAAAGAAAGATACAAGTTGAAGTAGTTACAATAGTTGCATATTTTGAACACATTCATCGAAGAGAAGGTATTTTTTATATTGAAGTTATTAAATACATTCTTATTTCATATCATAAAGGTTGGATAGGGTAAGGAAGAAGGGGTCGTAGCCTCCTTTTAGTTGGTGTTGAAGATAACATCAGAGTGTTGTAGCATACTTTTTGTTGGAGCAGATAAAACCTAGGGGGTTGGATCCTCATTCTAGTTGTAGCTCATAAATATAATCAAGGGGTTGGAGCCTCCTTCTAGTTGAAGCTGGTAAATATAATCAACAAGTTGGAGCCTCCATCTAGTTGGAGCTAGAAAATATAATTTGGAAGTTGGTTTCCACAAATGGATATAACAATGATCCAAAAGTCAAGGATTTATTTCCACAAGTTGTATTTTGCATAGTTGGACAAACATATGTTTAGGTAAGTGCCTAAAGTTCATGATTTTGTGCTTTCATAGATCGAAGTTGTTGCAGGTCCGTACCAAAAACCAATAGATTATACTTGAGGAACATGTCGACACCTGAAATGAGTGGGTTTTCATGTTTGGAAAATGCATTCTCCCATTGATGTACTCATTCTTATATATTTATAGATATACAATTATTCTTAGATATTTGTGATCTATTGTATTTGTTACTGCTGAAAGTTTTAATTGGTGAAAAATTTTCAAAGTGAAATAATACACATATAGGTGCAATTACAAATTCACCCCCCTTCTCAATAATAAGATAAATCCAAAAACTGGTATCAATGTGAATGTATTCACTAACTGATTAACATATGGAAGAAGGATCCAATGCAGATATGGAAAAACAAGAAGGCCTGTCTACCAACCGAGCTTTGAGATTTTATGGCCCCAATTATGCTTCCTGGAAGATACGAATGGAAGTTTATTTGCAGTCTCTTGGTATGGATGTTTGGAAAATAGTGGAGAATGGCTATGAGTCATAAACCACAAATGAATCAGAGAAACCTATGATCACAAAACTTCTAAACTAGCGCAAGTTGACCCTAAAAACTGAAGACAATATGAATGGAATGCAAGAGAAAATAATGCAATACTATGTGGCCTAACTGATGCTGAATTTACCAAAGTGATGCAATGTACTACAACGAAAGATGTATGGGACAAATTGAAGAGTATTTATGAACGTGATGAAAAAGTTAAGAAGGCAAAGTTTCAAAACTTCTCTGCACAATTTTGAAATGCTCAAGATGAAGGAGTTGTTAGAAAACAAGATTGTAGAGTAATAACAATAAATGATAAATGAGATACAAATATTAAAACACATTACAATAGAGACACATATATAACATGGTTCACCCAAGATGGGCTATGTCCACTCAGAAATTGTGAGTTCTTTATTATTATACTGTGACAAAATGAAGGGATACAACTTGCAACAAAACCAATGCACTTCCTCTTCACTCTCTCATAGTATTTCTCTCATGATAATAGATATTTTTTTAGAATGATACAATACAATACACAACCATATTACAATGATTTTCATTTATAGGGGAATTAGCATGGGAAAATACCACGGGTCACCCAATACCGTGGGCCCAAAAACTATTGGCCAACAGAAAAACCAAAAAATTCTTTTGGGGGAACTTCCTCTGAACCCCTATTGGGGACCTGCTGGCCCCTGGACCTCCACGAGGGGTCAATGCCCCCCTGCAACCTTATCGGGGGCTCGCTGGCCCCTGGAACCCTGCAAGGGGACGACGCCCCCCCGCACCCCCTACTGGGACAAGTGTACAATAAAAATGAGGTACAAACATGACCAAACAATAACAACTTTGAATAAATAAGATCAAGCTCCACAACCAATAATCTCCCACTTAGAGATTGATCACAACAAATTCACTGCTGTTGAACTTGGTGGACTATGCTATGAACGTTGGACTTGATAATTTTTTCATATTCACCTTCATGGTTGAAGGCCAATAGAAACCAAGTAGGAACTTAGTTTCTCTCTAGTTAGTACCTTTGTCAACATGTCCATAAGATTCTGTCTAGTATGTATCTTTTCCAACTTTAACAATTCATCTTCCAGAATAGATCTTATGAAATGGTATTTGAGCTATATATGTTTAGTCTTAGAATGGAAGGTTGAGTTCTTTGCAAGATGAATGGAACTCTAGCTGTCACTGCACAACTGTCTATTCTCATGGTTCTTAACTAATTCCTCCATGAACCTCTGCAACCAAATCATCCATTTTCTATCCTCTGTAGCAACAACATACTCTGCTTCTGTTGTTTAAAGTGAAACAACCTTTTGGAATTTCGAAATCCAACTTATTGTTGTTCCACCTACAGTAAAAGCATACCCTGTGGTGCTCCTTATAATGTCCCCAACCCTTATGACAAGGCCAAAGGTTCTAAACTTCGGTTTAAGAACAACATAATAAGGTTAGGACAACTAACCATTAAATGATTAATTAAATTTATAAGTTTAATAAACATTACTAAGGTTGCGTTACTTAATTAAATAATTCGTCGCCCTTAGTTAAATAATATCAACACTTAATAAACTCTATCAACATTAAATTTAAGTTCATAATCACATTCAATGCATGAATAATGAATCTATTATCATAGTATGATTAAGGTCTTACATTAAATTCTTATACTTCGTAATGATTATTAAAAACATAGTTTATAATTGTCAAGTATTGTGTTGTTAATTATTTGCAGATTTAATTAGTTTGTGGTGTTGTTCGGTGTGTGATTTTAGTGAAGATAAAAACTAAGTAAAACACACATTAAAAAACATATGTAGGATGTAAACTACAACCACACCACAACCAAAACAAAAAAGGCACCAGATGCAATCATAACCCATAAAATCACCTCCCAATGGTTGTCCCCTAGAACCATTTTTCACTAATACATTTTAGATTGCACGGCTGCATCCTTCCACCCATCAATAAATACGACATTAATATTACATTATTAAAACCCATATATGAAAATAGGAGCAGATCAATGCATAGAAAATTTCAATGTAACCACTGGTGCGCTCAACCCGACATTGGGAAAAATGCTGGACCAAAACGAACATATCTTGGTCATCTGGAAATATTTTTCAATGAAACGAAAGGAAATACTTATTGGAAACAATGTTAGAGACACAGTGAACATTTCCCAACACACAAAAATAAATATATCTTGGTGAACTAGAACATATGGGTGTGCCCCTCCTAGTACCGTAGAGTCATAGTTATAGTTTTTGAAGAAGAGAAAGAAGATGAGAATGAATATCATCTCAAATTTGAATCCTAAAGAGTCCATTCTTCCCCCATACTCTTTTATTTTCCTTTACTGAGCTATTTTTTTACTTATGATACTGTTTTATTATAACCTGAATGTCTGACATAAGGAACATCATGCATTTCCTTCATAACCATATTCCTTATATCTCCAACATCAGGCACACCAAATATATCTCTATGCATGATGATCCAATGTTCTTTAAACTTATACTTATCAATTTTTTTTGGAATTTTCTATTGTTGCGATCCATATTTCATATGATGATAAATTTCATCTGTAACAATGGGTTCAATGATCTTATCCTTTAAATCTGATGTGCTATTGTTGATAACTGCTACATGCATCACATGTATCTTCCTACTAAGCGCATCTGCTACTTTATTTTACTTACATTTGATATGCTTGATGTCAAATTCATATTCACATAATAACTCCATCCACCTCCTCCGTCTTGCATTCAAACAAGGCTGCTCAAACAATTATTTTAACCCATCATGATTAGTTATCAACTCAAACTTTTTACCCATTATATAATGTCTCCACATATTCAAAGCATGGATGATTGCTACAAGCTCTAAGTCATGGTGTTGATGTATTTGTAACTTCAGAATGTATTCATCTATGTATCTTATGTATTGTAACCCGATTTTTATTCCAAGATGTATCTATAATGTAATCGATTCATATTGTCATGCCCTGATGTTCCGATCGGGAGGATCAATAATGTAAACAAGTCATGTTAAGTCATAGTGGGTAACCCTCCGATTGTCTAAGGGTTAAAGTCCCTGCAGTTTCGGGGCACTAGGGTTATTAGACTCTCCTAGTAGAGGTCGGCCTTGGTAGGGTTTTAGTCATGTCAGAATTAGTATAAATAGAGAAGTAGAGTCTCTATTTATCACACAATTCATCCACACTCAAGTGTAGCGCATAGTTGAGGAAGGAGAATACACTGGGGCTAGACAAGAAGAAGATTACTGCTGTTGGAAGATCACTTACTATTTTGGGGCTTTTACTATTTTGGTGCTGATTCTATCTCTAAGGAAGTTGCATGGTTTTCTCCTTTATGGTTTCCCTGAGGAAAAACACTATGTTCATTGTCTCTTGAGCTTGATAGCTGTACTTTTTATTCTCTTAGTTAAAGATCCTAATAATGCTAGCTTAATGTTGAAAAACTAACATGGTATCAGAGCTAACCTGAGAAGAAGACACTGTGCAGCTGCAAGAACTAGGGCTTCCTAGTTTATGGATCTTCCTCCATATATTTTCAGCAAAAGTAAGGTGGAATAACTGTCCTCCTTAGGGCGCATCTTTCTGTCGAAGCATAATCCAATTCTAAGGTTTGTCAGTTTTGGACCTGTCACTGCTGCCGAAAATTAGGGCTTTTCATAGAAGAGGAATTTTTCAGTGAGCCCAGGCCTAGATTGATATCCTCCCCAAAATCGAAGTTAGGGACAAATTTCAAGGCATTTGGGTGAACAGAACTTCGAAAAAACAAAACCCTAATTTGCTCCTGAACCAGCTCTGCAGGATTTCAGTTTAGGTTTCAGATCCGACATCTTGAACCTGGTATGATCTAAAATCTTTTGTATTTCCATTTGAGGTTCTCAGATAAGATGTCTCATCATACCAAGCTTGATGAAAAGCTTGAGGGAGCTGATAACTTCCGAGCCTGGATGTATAGGATCTCCCTGGTCCTAGAAGAGAATGAATTATACTCCTACATCCATGAGGAGGTTCCATTTCCAGAGGGAGATGAGGCAAAGGCCTTACATAAGAAGAACAAGGGTTTCTCAGATCAAGGAACAATTAGAAGCTATTGATGAAGAAGTGGAAAATGCAGAGATTGTGATGACTACTTTGAATGTCCTTCCCTGGTCATGGGATTCTTTCATCCAAGGAATTTGTGCTAGAAAGAAGTTAGTTAAGTTCAACAGACTATGGGAAGAATTCTCTCAAGAAGAAGCTCGGATAGCAGCCCAAGAAGAGAATATGGGAAGTGAAGATCAATCCCTCACAGCTCAATCCAAGAAGGGAAGAAGAAATCCTCATTACTCCAAAGGTAAGAACTCTCATTCTAACAATAGAAAGGACCAATCTAGATTGAGATGTTATACATGTGCTGAAAAAGGACACTTTGCAAAAGACTGTCCTAAGAGCAAGAATCACTCTCATAAGAAGAAGGGGAACAAAAGAAGACATCATTCTCATGCTACAGAGGATGATGAACCATCCAGGAAGAGATTCAGATATGAAAGTGAAGATTCTTCAAGCGAGGAAGAATATGTTTTGATTTTCGCTCTCACAGGTAACATTACTCATGGTAGTGATGATTGGCTTATAGACAGTGGGGATTCCAAACATATGACTGGATTCAAGGAATCATTTGTAATACTATCACAACATGAATCACCTCACAAGGTGAAGCTAGGAGATGACTACCAATATCCAATAAAAGGTAGCGGGGAATCTTCATATAAATTAGACTCTGGTAAGTCTCTAACAATGAAGGAAGTATTGTTTGTACCAGGACTCAAGAATAACCTTCTCTCCATATCAACATTGGATGCAAAAGGAATGTAGGTTGCATTCATAGATGGTCAAGTAATTATGTGGCCTAGAGGAAAGACTATCGATGATGCGGTAGTAATTGGAGAACAAGAAGGAGGATTGTACAAATTGAAGGGCCATCCAGAACAAGCAATGGTCCATGATATAATAGAGGCAAGTGAACTTTGGCATAGAAGGCTTGCACATGTGCATTACAAAGCACTACCTATTGCAAGAAAAACTGTTGAAGGTCTTCCAGAAGTCCAAGCAAAACATGACAGTGTCTGCAAAGGATGTGCAAAGGGAAAGAACACAAAGAAGACATTTCCAAGTAGCGAAAGCAAAGCAAAAGGAATATTGGAAATCATCCACTTTGATGTATGCAGTCCTATGTCATCAAGCTCACTAAGCGGGTATGCATATTATGTTTCTTTTATTGATGATTTTTTCTAGGAAGACATGGGTTTACTTCATGAAGAACAAAGACGAAGTATTCAGAAAATTCAAGGAATTCAAAGCCTTGATCGAGAACCATACTGAAAAGAAGATCAAGACTTTTCGATCAAACAATGGCAGAGAATTCACTTCAAATGAATTCAAGAGGCTGTGCAAAGACTCAGGGATTAAGAGGGAGTTGTCCACTCATAATCCACAACCGAATGGGATTGCAAAAAGGAAGAATAGAACTATCATGGAAGCTGCAAGAGCAATGCTTCATGATCAAGATCTTTCTATGCATCTTTGGGTTGAAGCTACCAGAATAGTGGTGTATGTACAGAACCGTACTCCACATAGAGTACTCTAGAACAAGACTCTTGAAGAAGTCTTCTCCGACAAGAGATTAGAAGTCATCCATCTCAGAATATTCGGCTTTCCTATGTACATACACATCCCAAAGGAGAAAATGACAAAATTAGATCCTTCAGGAAAGAAGGGTATATTCGTGGGATACTCTGAAAGCTCAAAGGCTTACAGAATCTATTTCCCAGGATATAAGAATATTGACATCAGCAGGGATGTGACATTTGATGAAGACACATATTACAACAAATCCAGAAAGATACCTGATGAAGAACCTGAAGAAGCTGAAGCAGAAGCACCCAGAATTCATGATACAACCATGAATGAAGAAGCTCAAGAAGAAGATCGAGAATTTGAAGAACCAAAAAGACCTATAGATCCACCTCTGGAGAAGAATCCTCATAAGAGGAAACCTACTTGGGTACGAGAACTTATCCAAGGTGCAGAAAGATATGGGGCTCTAGAAGAGAATCATAGAGAAAGAAAGAGGACCAGATCCTGCTCCGGGTATGTAGCTTTACTATGTGATTTCATTGATAAATAAACTTCCAGTTATGAAGAAGCGATAGAATGGAAACAATGGAAGGATGCTATGATCGAAGAATATCGATTGATCATGAAGAATGATGTTTGGGATGTTGTCCCAAGACCAGAAGAGAAGTCAGTTGTAACTTCCAAATGGATCTACAAGATCAAGCATGCTGCAGACGGTAACATTGAAAAGTATAAAGCAATATTTGTGGCTTGGGGTTTCTCTCAGAAAGAAGGAATAAACTATGAAGAAAACTTTGCACCTATATCCAGATACACTTCCATTAGATCAGTACTTGCTCTGGCTGCAATGATGAAATGGAAGATACACCAGATGGATGTCAAGACTGCTTTCTTGAATGGTGTAGTAGAAGAGGAAGTGTATGTAGAACAACCACTCGGTTTTGAGACACATGACAGAGAGTCTCATGTATGTAGCTTGAAGAAAGCCCTATACAGTTTGAAACAGGAACCCAGAACCTGGTATGATAGAATTGACAGCTTTCTATCCAGTTTGGGCTTTACCAAGAGTAAAGTAGATTCCAACCTTTACTACAAGATTGAAGATGGCAACCCAGTGATGCTTCTACTATATGTAGATGATCTATTTGTGATAGGTACAGATGGGTTGATTGTTGATATGAAGATAAATCTTGCTGCTGAGTTAGAGATGAAGGAATTGGGTATGATGCATTACTTTCTAGGTATGGAAGTGTGGCAGATACAGATGGAATCTTCCTTGGACAAGGGAAGTATGCAGTAGAGATCCTGAAAAGGTTTGGGATGATGGACTGCAAGACTATGGCCACATCTATGGCATCAAACCTAAAGCTATTGAGTGATGCTTCATCAGAGATGGTTGATGCTACGATGTATCGTCAGATGATTAGGTCATTGATGTACTTGACGAACACGAGACCAGACATTTGCTTTGCTGTGAACACCTTGAGCCAGTTCTTGACAGATCCAAGAAATGTTCACTTGATTGCTGCAAAGCATATTCTGAGATACCTGAAGGGTACAGTTGATTATGGGCTCAAGTACAATGCGAATCAAAAGATTAACCTGGAGGGTTATGTTGATTTAGATTGGGCAGGCAGTGCCATCGATAGGAAGAGCACTTTAGGATGTTGCTTCAGTATGGGATTAGGTGTGATCTCTTGGTTTAGTAGGAAGCAATCCTGTGTGGCACTGAGTACAGCTAAAGTAGAGTATGTTGCAGCTTGTTTAGCTAGTTGTGAGGCAGTATGGCTGTGGAAGCTGCTATCTGATTTATTTGATCTCCAATTGGATGCTACTTGTATACATTGTGACAACCAGAGTTGTGTGAAGTTGTCAGAGAATCTAGTGTTCCATGACAAGTCGAAGCATATCGAGATCAAGTACCACTATATCAGGGGTATGGTGCATAAGGGAGCAGTGAAGCTCTAGTATGTTGTGACGAAGGAACAGATAACTGATTTATTGATGAAGCCATTGGATAGAGTGAAGTTTGAGTACTTTAGGGAGAAGCTTGGTGTTCTCCAGATCGAGGTTTCCTCTAAGGGAAAGTGATGAGTCCCATAGCCATTCTGACATGGTGAGAGGATTGGTTCCTTCCATGGTCAGATGTAAGGGCTGAGCCATTCTATCATGGTGAGAGGAT
The DNA here is from genome assembly GCA_001517045.1 of Pseudotsuga menziesii. NCBI lineage: Eukaryota > Viridiplantae > Streptophyta > Pinopsida > Pinales > Pinaceae > Pseudotsuga > Pseudotsuga menziesii. Next base: position 19,876 of record LPNX010928823.1, read on the forward strand.
TGGTTCCTTCCATGACGGATATGAGTGCTGAGATCCATAGCCATTCTGACAAGTAGGTCAGATGTAAGGGTTGAGCCATTCTATCATGGTGAGAGGATTGGTTCCTTCCATGACAAATATGAGTGATAATCCATTCTGATATGACTATAGGATTGGTTCCTACATGATCAGATATAAGGGCTATTTCCATTCTTGGAATGGAGCTTCCTGGTGAGGTACCAGGAAAACTCAGTTTATGACTGAGGGCCATTCTGATATGACTGTGAGATTTGTTCTCACATGATCAGATATGAGTGCATGGCCATTCTGATGTGATAGAGGGATGTGTTCCCACTTGATCAGATGTAAGGGATGAGCCATTCTGTCATGGCTAAAGTATTAGGTTCCTCCCATGTCAGATATGAGTGCTGGCCATTCTGACTTAGTGTCAGATATAAGGGATACCGCCATTATTTGAATAGAGATACCTGGTGAGGTACTAGGAATCCTCAGTCTAGGACTAAGATCCATTCTGATGTGACTAAGGGATGTGTTCCCACATGATCAGATGTAAGTGCAGTGGCCTTTTCTTAGATGATATTAGTTTGATTTCCTATCATGCTGGTGATTATAAGTGTTGTGCCTTTTCACAGATGGTAGTAGTTTGAGTTCCTACCATGCTGGTGATTGTAAGTGCTGTGCCTTTCCACAGATGGTAGTAGTTTGAGTTCCTACCATGCTGGTGGATGTGAGTGCTATGCCGTTCCACAGATGATAGTAGTTTGGGTTCCTATCATGTTGGTGGTTGTAAGTGCTGAACCATTTCACAGATGATAGTAGTTTGAGTTCCTATCATGCTGGTGAATGTGAGTGCTGGGCCTTTCTAATATGATTATAGGATTGGTTCCTACATGATCAGATGTGAGTTTTGGGCATGCCTTTCTGACGAGTAGGTCAGATGTAAGTGCTGGGCGGGCCATTCTGACTTAGTGTCAGATATAAGCACTGAAGAAGACCTACATGGACGCTAGGCCTACAACCAAAATGAAAAAGGGCTGGCTCTGTAGAACTTCCTGTGACGAGAAGAATCATGAGATAGCACCCGTGATGATGATTGCCAGTGATGATCTAGATCGAGTGATGATCAAGATCTAGTGATGATCCAGATCAAGTGATGATCCAGATCCAGTGATGATGACCAGTGATGATGACTAGTGATGATCCAGATCGAGTGATGATGTCCCATGATGATCTAGATCAAGAGATGATCTAGATTCGAAGAATGAAGATGACTTGAAGATGAATTAAAGACTTAGAAGACTTGAGATGCAGATGACGAGATGATCCAGTTGATGCAGAGAAGAAGACCAGTGCTGAAAATTGTGTCGAAAGAATACCTTCCTAGTTAAGAGGGAGTGTTGATGTATTTGTAACTTTGGAATGTGTTCATCTATGTATCTTATGTATTGTAACCCGATGTTTATTTCGGGATGTATCTATAATGTAATTGAGTCATATTGTCATGCCCCGATGTTCTGATCGGGAGGATCAATAATGTAAACAAGTCATGTTAAGTCATAGTGGGTAACCCTCCAATTGTCTAAGGGTTAAAGTTCCCGCAGTTCCGGGGCACTAGGGTTATTAGACTCTCTTAGTAGAGGTCGGCCCTGGTATGGTTTTATTCATGTTGATATTAGTATAAATAGAGAACTGGAGTCTCTATTGATCACACAAGTCATCCACACTCAAGTGTAGCGCATAGTTGAGGAAGGAGAAGACATTGGGGCTAGACAAGAAGACGATTATTGCTGTTGGAGATCACTTACTGTTTTGGGGCTTTTACTGTTTTGGTGCTGATTCTATCTCTGAGGAAGTTGTGGGGTTTTCTCCTTTATGGTTTCCCCAAGGAAAAACACTGTGTTCATTGTCTCTTGTGCTTGATTGTTGTACTTGTTATTCTCTCAGTTAAAGATCCTAATAATGCTAGCTTAATGTTGAAAAACTAACACATGGGTGGCATAGTTCTTCTCACATTCCTTTAACTTTCTAGATTCATAATTTAGCACATGTCCATCCTGCATCAATACTCCACCAATGACTTGTTTACATGCATCCATGCACACAACAAAGTTTCCTTCAATATCTGCAATCTTTAGAATAGGTGCACTAGTAAGCATTTCCTTAAGCATTTGAAAAATATATTCACACGTAGGATTCCATTTGAAATTTACACCCTTCTTCTGCAAAGATGTGATAGGATGAACTAAATTCAAGAATCCTTCGATGAACCTTCGGTAGTACCCAACTAATCCCATGAAAGGTATTACTTTTGATACATTCTTAGGTTTTGGCCATTCCATAATGGCTCTTATATTTTCAGGATATACTGAAACAACTTCTTTAGATATGATATTTTCTAGGTAGTGGATTCTTCCTTGATAGAAATAACACTTACTTAATTTGGCATACAACTGATGTTCTTTAAGCACTTGCATTACTAACCTTAGATGTTATTCATGTTATTTTTCTATCTTGGAATAGACAAGGATTTCATCCAAGAATACAATCGCAAACTTATCTAAGTTTTTTCTAAAGAATCCATTCATTAAACACATCAATATTTCTAGTACATTTGTTAAACCAAAAGGTACCACTGTGAACTCATAATGTATATACCTTGTTATGAATTGAGTATTACTAATATATTCATTCTTAATTCTAATTTGGTGGTATCTCAACGTCAAATATTATGTAACCTTCCCTTTGTAGCTCCTCTAACCGCATCTATAATTCCTTTAACTCTAGAGTACTCATTCTATAAGATGCTTTAGGTGAAGGTATTGGTCAGCTTGCCTCCCATCCATAGCTGCATAGATCCTCTGAACACTTCCACCCACATCTCCAACAGTTGAATCCTATTGAATGTTGTGAATGTTATTCTTCTTATATAGGAAATGAATGGAAAAGTGAATTTCCTTGCATATCCAACATTCCACAGGTGGTATTTTCCCTGAAGGCTCTTCCCTTGGTTTCCCTTGTTGACAAGAATTACCATTTCTGAATTTTGAAGGCTGGAAACCTTTCTTTCTCTGCTCTTTTTTGTTCTTATTCATATCCTTACAATTCTTTTGATATGGGGCCTTGATCTTATTATATTCATATAAGTGTTTTTCCTTCCAGATGGCATCCTTAAGGTTCCTTGGTCTATCATATTGCATTTTATCTCTATAAGATTTAGGAATACCACTTAGGAACCTTTGAATCTTTACCTTCTCATCTTTGATGAAGTCCGCATACTTAAAAAGCTCCAAAAAATTCTTCTCATAGGAATCCATAGTCATGCTTCCCAACTTAAGGTCAAATAAATATTCCATTTTTTTGTCATAGTAATGCTTAGAGAGGTATTGATTCTGGAATTAATTAAATTTAATCCAAGAGATTTTGTCTTCGTCGATGTCTTTTAGCTTAACTAGATGATCCCACTAGATATATTCCTTTCCTTGTAAATGGTATATGAATACCTGTGCTTTCATATTAGGTGTGTATTGGTACAACTAGAGGAAATTTCTATGTCCCAAAAACCATGCTTCAACATCTTCTCCTTGCTTTACTTCTACATCGAAAGTTGGGGGCTTGATTCTTCTAAGCTCTCCTACTAGTTCATCTCAAGTAGACCTCCTATTCTTATATCTCACTAGATATATTTTAAGGCTACTCTCTATATTGCTTGATGCTTACCCCTTCTTTCTCTTTGAGTGATAAGGTCTCCTTGAAGATGATCTAGACCTTGTTATCCACTAATTTTAACTTAGGGTATTTTTCAAGTGAATCACTAAGTATTAGAATAAATCAATTGTTCTTACTCAGTGCTCAAGAAGTTCCAAGGTTTCATCAGGGCCAATTATGGTCCCTTTTTTGCATGTTCACACATCCTCGAGGGAATTGTAATAAATGAAATAGAAGTATGGTTTCATTTGTAAAAGGCTTGGTCCTCTTAGAACTTGGTCATCAAGGTCATCATCCTTGAGTGTGTTTTCCCTTGTCGATTATGTGATGTTTTTTTAAGCGACATATAATTTTCAAGTTTTTCACTCAAAATCCTCTAAATCTGGGATGGTGAAATTAGTGATTATGTATTAAAAGGTCATTAAAACCTAGGGTCTATGTATTATAACATGATATTCATAGTCCCAAATTTTCATGGACATGTGCTAAGTCTTTCATAGGAATTTTTAAATTTTAGTTTTTTAATAAAATCACCGATAAGTGTATTTTAATTGTAAAAGTTCAAAAGGTCGAAAAATTGGGACTAGGGAGCCAATTTGGTCATGGGGATGCTCCGTTTTGGACCTAGAGCCCCAACGTAACCCCTAAATTCACTTTTGAGAGTCAAAGTAGTAATTTTCAATTATTAATTTTGATTTTCTCTCCAAAAGGACTAAGAGGGTCAAATAAATGGGAAAATTGGAGAAAATCCAATTCCTAAATCAAAGGAATATTGTATGGGATTTGTCTCTGAGGTTTGAGGGTTGTTGAGTTTGTTGTCTGGGGAATTTATGAGCATACAAGAGAATATTCTATGATCAAGGGAAGAACTCCAACTCACCTCCATCAAAGGGGGGCACATTCTCTCCTGGAGGGTGTGTCTTTCCACTTGGATGAAGTGGTTAGAAGAGGTGGAGGCTTCCAAAACCAACTAAGATACCTCATGAGATGTGGAATCCTCCCCTAATACAAATTCAAACCTACTCCCACCATTCTCTCAACCACCAGAACCACCTCCTCATTGGGAATTGCGCCCCCTTGGGGTTTGGGTTATTTTCTAGATATAAAAGTTGGGTCTTTCTCCTCATTCGGGAGGATATATTGAAACTCTACCCATTGTAATTTTGTTGCTGATATTTTTTTTAATAAATATTGAAGGATTTGGAGGCTAGTCTGTGGCATTGCATTGTGATCTTGTGACTTGGTTAATTTTGAGGTGAAATCAGCTAAATCTCATGCTTTATTTTTGTCAAATGGCGTGTTTAGATCTAGTTTAATTTGAATAAGTATTTGATGCTGCAAATTTTCTTATTTTCATTTCATTATCAGAATTTTGTAGGAGCGACATACCGTATTTGGTTATACTTATGCTCTCCTGCTTTTTTGATTGATGAGATTGATTGGATTAACCTTGTCTATATGAGAAATTTTCTAGATTTTATAGGATTATCTCATGTAGAAGGGGTTGGGAGATCGGTTGCATATAATTATCTTTTACAACATCTATTTTTATGTTCTTAATATATTTATTTTGCAGATCCCTCTCTCCTTCACTTCTTTCAAGCATAAGCTTGGGGATTTCTCTCTTCTTCTCTAAGAATTCAATCTCTTTTCTTAGTTGTTGTTTTTCTATGCTTAGTAAAAGCAGATGCATCGATTTGATATCTGAAATATGATTTTAATTAGGCATATATATCGGATCTAGGTTCCTTTTAAGATATTTATCTTGAACTAGATTCAATTTAGTCTCTCAAAGTGCTCTTTTCAATAAAAAAATTACAAATTTTCTAGCATTTTGAGTAGTGTAGATTATGCATTTGTTTTTATTAATTTGTGACATTATAACATATTCAAATTGCTGTTTTTTATCATGTTTTGAGAAAAGGAGGAGGACATTCTGCTCAAATTTCAAGTTTCGGGTCACCCGAGACATCATAAACTCTATCCTCCATCCCTTTTCTTCTTCCCTTTTCTCTCCGAACAATATTATAAGCATTTAAATCCTTATTAAAGGATAAAAATTCATTTTTAATTAATATTTAATCATATTCTAAATTTTATTAATAAAGAAAGCAAGTGGGCTACACAATGCCCACACTCCATTCACCCTAGGGGGATTCACAGTCTCCTTTATGGTTTTCTTTTTACTAATCAATGCATCCAAAAAATGCTCCTTCTAGAAAGGCTGTATATGTTAGTTGTTTTTTTTTATTTCATCTTTAAATAAGTAATAATTTCATACCCGAGTTGTTGCCACGAAGTATGCTCGTGCCACCAACCAAAGGATTTTTGTCGATTATTGGTGGATGATCAGAAAGTGACACATAGTTTGTTGTCCTAATTTGTCTTTTGTTTACTTGTTTTACAAACATCTTTTCTTTTTAAATTTGGAACAAAAATTTTGTTTTAAATTTCGTGTATGCTCTTTCCCTTTACAAGATTTTCCTGGTCATTGGGGAATAAAAAAGGATTTGCGACACTTTCTAAATACCACATATCAATATAATAATCCATTAATAAAATAAATTCCCTGAAAAACATTATGAATATTCGACGTACGATATTTGAAAATCATGGGAAAATTCTTCAAAGGAAGCGAGAACCACTGAGTACCGAACTCGAGATACAATTAGGATACATCGTTGTTGGTGTAGTGTTCGACACCTTCTCAGAGACTCTGATTCAACCCACATTTTTGAGTGAGGAACCAATTTCGTGATATTCCATACATATTCTCAGTACTTTACCGTATATCTAGAATCCCCTTCCCGTAACTCAACTGATTTCTCAATAATTAAAACTAATGAAGACACATTGCAAAACATTTCATTTTCAACAACATTATTTCTTTACTTTGACTCCATTGGCACTAATCTAATTCACAATATTTCAATTTTGATTATGTGTTGATGTTATGTTGGTGAAATATTTATTTTAATTTGCAAACAATCTTGTCTCAATATTTTTCTTGAAAAAACTCCTAAAAACTTACTTCCATCATTAACGATTAAAACATAAGAGCCTTAGTTAACTCTTTCTTAGGGACCACCCCCCGCTTCGTTAGGATAATTTCCTAAATGGAGGAGTCAAGATAAAGTGAGAATACTTGACTCGATACTCTCCCCCAAGGAAAAACCTATTATCTTGAATATTTTTGATGCGCCTAACCCCTAGGTGTTAGAAAGGTGACAACACTTTTTGGCGCCGTTGTCAGGGATAAATATTTCTATTCCCGGGTTACGACTCTTGTTTTATTTATTTGTTGTTTTTTCTTTGTTTGATGAATGATTAACGTAGATCATTGATTCTTTTTTTGGTGAATCCATCAACATTTTTTCCTTTATACAAAGAAAAGAAAAAAAGAGATTTTTTTGTGAAAGATTTATGACGCATACTTTTCTTTTCACATGGCGACTCCACTCAAGGGATAAAACCCTTGTTTCTCATACAATTGAGACTGATTGTGTGTAGATGATCCTATTCGACATAACAAAATATTCAAAGCTCATTATTTGACAAATCCACTCGTTCAATTCCAGATATTCTCCATGATTGACAATTCTTGATATAGTTATTAAAAAGATGGAAACTACTGCCTAGATCTCCTATACATGTCCTCCCATTGATTTCTTCAAGATCCCACACTTTCCCAATTATTTTGATGGGGAAAGGAAAGATATTCCCATTCCAATTTTTCGGGGGAATGATAGTGATTTCTCAACCATATTTCATGTTGTGACTTTCCTTTCACATGTGAGTGAATCCAACATTCGTTATGAGGATCATATGTTGTTTTCATTTTCTCATTCTCTGCATGGGGAAGATTTAGATTGGTTCTACAATGGCCTTTCTGAAAAATCTATTACTTTCCTTGCAAATTTCTTTAAGATTTTTCTAAGACAATGGCATTATGATGAATGATATAGTGGATTATTCAATATTGAATTATTAATAAAGAACACTTTGGATTACTTATTTCCTTCTAGAGAATTTTATATGGAATATCTTGAGCCACTTAGTACAACATGGTATACAACACTCAAAGTCCAAAAATCCATGATGATCCCACTGAGTTTGTGCCTGAAGGGCCATTAATTGAAGATATTATTGAAGACCCTCCTCATTTCACATCAATAGAGAATATTGATGATTGGAAATGTATTCATGATTATTTCAATTATGATGATCACATTTGTACTCCATATCTACCTCAGGATGAAACCATTACAAAAGCGTATAATGAAACTTATGATGAAAACTGTAATGTGCATGATGGGACTCCTACATGTTCTCCATATAATGATGATAGTCTGGAAGGTTTACTGCCTTGTGACCTTTTTTTTTGAAGAAGACAAGTATGAAAAGGAGGACAAGTACAACTTGGAGCATGATACAAGTGACAAAGAATCCCTTATGTCCAACAAATATGTTGACGAGGATTCCAAGACATTCATGGAAAATCCAATCTATGACATGTATGAGGAGGGAAATAATAAACCAAAATATTTTCATGTTTTTTTTATAATCATGTCTATGACATATCTAATGGAGGGTGTTAACCCAAAAAATACCCCACTCAACTCTACATGGCCTACACCACCCAAGGACACTGATGCACGACCCTCATTTGACCCCATTTGACCCCCACACCCTCAAAAAGGCTTAAAAATGTGCAAAAGGGCTTAAAAACCCCTAAAAAGAGCCAAAATAGCTCTCATAGGGGATAAAACCTCCAGAAAGGGGCTAAAACCCCTCAAAGGAGCTTAAGACCCCCAAAAGAGCTAAATATTGAGCGAAAGGAGCTAAAAACACAAAACAGGGGCTAAAGCCCCAACCAGGGGCTTAAAACCCTAAAAGTCTTGAGAAAAAGTATAAATAGAGGGGTGGGGGTCACTCTCAAATGATTCTTTCTCTCCCTATTGTTATGCTACCAGAGTGAGTGCCTTGAGACTGTTTTCCTCTCAAGCCATTCACTCTCCCTCTCCTCCATCGTTCCATTGAGCCATAGCCCCCCCTTCCAAGAGAGGTGCTCTCCCAACTAGGGCATGATGGCCCATTTCAACCATAAGGTATAATTGTTTTTCTATTTTTGTTTATTCTTTGATATATAGTTGTTTTCTAACCATATTGGTTTGCAGGTTCATTGCTTAACATCTTCTTGCAGGTTGCCATTGTTTACTTGCAAGGTTTTGTTTTTTGCTTTCCTAACAATTGTATGCAGGGTCTTGGAGCGTAACCCATAACCTTGTGTACAGAGGGGTTTTGTTTCTTTTCATTTATGTTCTTCATTTTTGTTTCAGTCTATTTCCTTTATATTTTGTTTTCATCCACCCCCAGGAACCCAACCCTTCCATCCTATAGATGGAAGGTAGCCATTCTTGCCCTATAGCAAGGGAGAAATCCCTACTACATAACCTTGTGTGCAGAGGGGTTTTGTTTATTTCTACTTCCATTTCTGTTTTAGTCTACTTGGGATCATCCCAAAAAATCATTGTGAGGAGTACCACGGGAACCCCAAAGTAGTTGGCTGCTGATAGGAATTGCCAAGCGAAACGGGCAACGACCCCCACCTATTGACTAGCACTCTCGTGAGGAAAAAGAAAAGCGTTGTATCCTGGCAGTCTTGGTGGCTGAGTGACCACCTGAAGCCAATAGGAATCCATTAAAACCTGGGTCCAAAAATCATCACCACATTTCAACATTTTGACATACAAATCAGACACAATTGATCCCCCACGTTCTTCCTCACGCCTAAGAGGCGAACCAGCACAGTTCGGGTCATTAAACCAACATCATCAAGACCATTCTCGGTGACCTTATCCAACATCATAAGGCCACATAGCCTCTAATTCAAACTCAGAATCATACCAATTTGAACCAGACTTGCATATTGCACCATCTAGCCCCATGGCTGGTGCAAACTCGGATCCATTTTTTGGATAAGTGATTAGCAGTGGACCCATGTCCACAACCCACACCACCACCAACACCTCTGCCGGTGGCCCCAACCTGGTCATTCAAACTATCATAAGCTAGCTAGCACCACCCATACTGACCAGTTAAGTTGTCCCACCGGTAACACATGGGGGCACTGTGCCTTCCGCTCACACTGTCCCACTTGGAATGCCTGGGGGTAGTGGCCCTTCCACTCACAGAGTTTTGTTTACCACACTTGGGGGCAGTGGCTTGTCCACAAATGGTGCCACAAGTACCCCCAGTTATGTAGGTACATCATGTCCCTGCGAACCCCATCACCACTACTGCCCCATCTCATATCAACCTTGGGTCAAATCTTCCTTTCATGGCACGTCTCAACCTGCCTGATTTGGTTCGGTTAACAAATGAACCTATCCGCCATCAAAATTTTTGGCCTCCCATTCCAACCAAACTTCCCTCAGACATTCCCAAGTTTGAAGGGAAGGCAGGGGAGTGCCCCCAAAACCGCATCATGATGTATCATCTATGGTGCTCATTAAACAACATCGTAGATGATTCGATTAGAATCCAACTATTCCAACTCACCCTCATAGGTGCTGCAGCCAAGTGGTACATTGAGCTACCACAAGCCAGGTACCCAGATTTAAACTCCTTGGCTTTCATGTTCCTGCAATATTTCCAACTCGTCGTTAGATACGACGAAGGGGTGGAGATCTTGTTATCTTGATTCCAGAATACTATGACCCACATAACCGACCACATCCATGAGTGGTGACGATGCCGTATTTTGTGCAAGATTCAACTTGATGACAGGATATTCCTGGATTGGTTCCTAAAAACCTTGTTACCACATATAGCAAAGGACGTCGCATACAAACATCCCCAATCCAAAGAGTAGGCCATCTTGAAATCCCAGCAGTTTGATCTTATCTATGCACAGTCTAGATACCTTTACACTATCATTCCAGACACTCCCCATGTAGGAACTGTTGCCACCTTTTCACACACCTAGATCACGTGGCAGAAATCTTCAAGCCACTCGGTGTGTCCTTGGGGGCAAGTCTCGAGTCAAGGTTGTCACCTTGTTCTTGACTCCTCCGTTTAGGCTCAACTCCTAACGGAGCCAAGGGGAGTAGACCCTATTAAGTTACTAAGGATGATTTCTTAGTGTGGTGATGTTAAACTGAATCAGTTACTTAGGAGTTCAAATATTTTAACTATAAACAATTGAAGATGACAAGATACAAAAATAACACACGAAAGCACAAAAAGATGATAAACAATATATATATATATGAAGCAAAAATGACCAGTGCCTTAATAATGGAGTCAAATCAAAGAGATCAGTGTGCTTGCATGTGTTTGGAGTGAATGTTTTGCGATTGCATCTTGGTATGTTTTAAGTTAAAATTGAGGTATGGATTGATTAAATTAGGCTAAAAGGGGGACTCCAGATATACCCGAGAGTACTTGGAGTATGTCCAAAACAAAACCTATACGACTACCCGCAAGGAATATGTGGGATGAAATGGAGTCTCTGGGGTTATGTTTGTAATGCACCCATTAGGGCGTGATAGATATTGGCACCCCGAGGTCACTTTTCAGTAGGTTCCCGCTTCCTTTGGGTATTTTGCCACCGTAAAGGTTTGATTGAGGTGTTGGATTTTCACCTGATGGTTTGTTAATTGGGGAGGGTGAGTCCTAATTATGCTAGTCACCCAAGTGATTTTGATACAGCTTGACTGATCGGATGAACTGCAGCGAAGTGCAGAGCATACACACTGGAGTCTTGTAAATTTTAATAAGTTTTTAAGAGATGTGTTCTTGTTTAAAAGAAAAGCCTCCAAGAACCTCTTTCGATCCAAGTGGATCTCAATCGGGGAATTGAGGAGGGTTTAATTTTAAAGCTGCTGATAAAAAAATGATAGAAAAAATAAAACAACTATACAAATCTGGTTTTCTGATTAATCCTACCACGAATCTCTTTCCCCTTTCGGGTCACTCGGGAAATCGTGGGGTAAGTATTATGATTACTTTTGAAAGTAATATATGGAATATGGAATTAACAACAAGATCAAATATACTACCCTACAAATCATATCAATACTAGTAAAAGGAAATAAGCAGAGAACGACGAAAATGGCATCGACGCGAATCCCCCCAGGGGGGATGGGGAATGGGCTCGAAAGAGCCTATTCAAAGGATGATTTTATTACAGAGGTTACAATATCAAAGCACTGATAAAAAATATCTTTCTTGGTCCTTATACAGGCTGAAACCAAGATATTACAGTTTATACAAAAAATTTACAAATTATGTGACAAAAGAGAGACCCCTGGGGGGATTTGAGCGCTCCAAAAGCCACTTTGGAAAGCATATTACTTTATTCTCTGTCAGACATGCTAAATTACAGGGAGTGAGTTAGAATAACAAATTCCCAAAAGCAATTTAAGAGTACCTTTGGGTCAGCCTACTTTATCTCAAAAAATAATGAAATTAAACTAGCTAAAACGGCGAACAGGGAAACCAAGGAAAGCAGGATTTCCTTGGGATATTGGATTGCTGTTTGTGCAGCCAATTAAAAGCATTGATATTTCAGAATATTGAAATTATCGAACAGCAAAAGAAACTACCTTAACATCAAGCTATGAATTTTCACTAAATTACTTGCGAAACTTAGGTATTTTTAGCTAGATCTCTTGAATTTGAACTTTATGAGCAAAACAGAACTAAGATATAGAATAAAGGAGGGATCTTACTGATCAGATATATGTGTGTTTTTTCCTGATGAGATAGATCAGATTAATAAGAAGCCTTTAAAGTAACCAGTTTGAGGAAAGTTTAATAGTTTTTAAAGGAGGAAGAGAGAGAAAGAGTGTTTGAAGCCTGGGAATGTTGGGCTTTGGATTCTGCTTTGGTGGAACACCGAGGGACTATGTCATTTATAAGATACTGAATATGAGGAAGATTCAAACCAGCTCAACCTCTTCTACCAGCGAGATCACCTGCAACTTAAAAATCCTTGCACAAACAGATGGTTAAAACATAGGTGTTGCCGAAAGAGATGATTGGAAAGCATGCAATTAAACTTAAAATACATACAAATCCAATAGATCTGGAACAAGCAGCAGTAAGAGCATAAATCAAACTAGAATAAAATCTTACCCTAACAGGAGGGAGCTCTCTCCTTCAAGGCCAACAATTAACCAGCAAAGCAATGATAAACAAAAGCAGATTATACCTCATAAGCATTTGACAATCAACATCCACACATGAAGAGCATTACACCATAGATATTGCCTCCAAAGCTTCTTTATTCCAGAATGAAAAAACAATACGGTACAAGAGCAACAACACCTCAATCCTAGTTCTAACTAGCTTGGAAGAGGAGGCTGTGCTTGGATATATACAATTTGCAGGCCATCTAGCCCGGGGGGGGCGCAATTACTCATGGAATCAAGTGAAATCAACTGATGGAGAGTCCATCAATGCCTGATCTGTGTC